>NDGM011087401.1:0-22395 GCA_002564305.1 Octomys mimax
CTACAGAGTCTCACTATGTAGATTGGGCTCATAGTGATTCACCTGTGTTCAGCCTCCCAAGAGCTGGGATTACGGGCGTGTGCCACCATGCCCAGTCTCAATCGCTGATTCAGTGCACCCTGGGGGTGGGGCAAGCATGGCACACTGGGGATCAAACCCTGGCTGCTGCATCTGCCTAAGTAGGCCCTTTAGTCTGCTGAAGTATTTGGCTGGCCCTTCCTCTACTCTCTTTTATACCAATACTTGTGTGGGACTAATCTTTCCAAAATACTGAATTTTTAGTTTGTCTCTTCTAAGGTTTAATGGATAGAAACTAATTTTACCATTAAAGAGTAGTACAAAGAAATTATCAAATTACATTTAGTTTTCCAAATTTGTCAAACCCTGTGTTTCTTTGTTACGCTTTTATTATTATTTTGGTAGTCTTCTACAATACTTGAGCAAGCTGGCTTTTCATTTAATTCTCTAAAAAGTTCTCAGTGATCATCAACTTCTTAGACTGGTCTCACCATCTTTTCTTGTTCTGTTGATGGCAATACGTTGCTCCATCCTGGTAAATCGCTCCTTGTCTGCAAAGACTTTCTTAAACACTTGAAAATACATTGTAGTTCTCTTTTCTGAAGTTTCCATGGGCCATCTTCTCAGCAACTACATTCAACATTTAATCTTGTGTTGCTATTTTTAAAAATATTATTGGTAATAACATAACTTATTTATGTTGACACAGTCTAAGGATCTTCATAATAGGTGCCACTTATTTTGTGTTCTATGTTTAGTACAGTTCTTGGTTCACAGTAGAGAGCAAGTGCTTCCTGAGTTGAATTGAGTGTATACTCTTCTTTGCTACCTTTTTATATCCAGCTCTACTATCTGTACATAATTTATGGTGGAAATGATAAGTCATAGAATTATTTTACACTATTTCTCATTTATACACTAAAATGTGAAGTTATAATTGTTGCAGTAAATATGACTTTGTTGGAATAAGCATTATTGGTACATTAGTAAAACATAAATAAAAATAACATGTAGACAATTGCAGTGGTTGATACATTGCGTCAACTTGGCAGAATCACCTCTGGGGTTTCATACCCTGGGCCGTGGTGGCCTTCCCCAGAGTGACTCAGCACAAAAAGGGCATATAAAGGGCTGAGGGAACTTCAGTCTTTGCAGTCAGCTCGGAATTCATCTCCTGACTTCCAGCACAGACTCTTCAGCCTGTGGCTTGGATTGTTCCAGATTCTTCAGCCTTCCTTCACAAACTGATAGAGACTTGCACAGAGCACCGCGGTGAGCTTCAGCCCTCGGACTGAATCCTTCAGTCTCGAGTGTGCAGACGCTTCCTCATCCAATGCTGTGGCTGACTGTCATAAGCCAATCTTATAATTTCTTGTACATTCGTACATCTTGTGTTATATCTGTTCCCTGTATTATATCTGTTCCTCTAGTAAAACCCTGACTAATACAATAATAATTCAATGAAGTAAAATCATTTTATACATAGTTTTTCTGTTACTTTAAAGGTAACCAAATGCAATATGGATTCATATTTTTCATTTTTCATTGCTATTAAATAATCAAAGTTGAATTTTATGACCTATTTTGCTCAGATCCCTACCATTCTAATTAATTTAGTAGTGCTACAGAAATATTCCAGAGATAAAAAAACTAGAATAAGTTAAAATATATGTGAAAATAATAAATAATAAGTGGAATAAAATAAATAAATAAGAATAAGGAAAAAATAAAGGAAGAGAATTTTGAAATAACTTAGATAATTGAAAAAACTTAGAAAAACATCTTTTTATCTTCAAATACCTTGTAAGTAATATTTTTAAATCTTTCTATGGAAGTCCATTTCTTGGTATTTTGTGTTACACTATTAAAATTATAATTACTTAATTCTATAAATTGTTTGCCAGGAAATCCTGTATCAACATATTTTATAGAAATCATGGATCTTTTCATAGATATTATTGTGGCAATTTTTTGCACAAACATTTTTTTCTCCCAGGAATTAGCAATGTTCCTTGTTAGCAAAACTTCAAACAAGGAGCATGATTTTGTACTTGGCACATCATAAATAACTATGCTGGCTGCCAAATTTCCCACTGACTGGGTTTATGCTAACTTAGTAATCTGTTTTAGTTAACTAAACCACAACTCTGAGTCATCATTCTTTTGAGAGACAGACGCTGTAATGGAGGAAATGATGTGCCAAAATTTAAAAAGATGATGTCACCCTTTTTTAATGCATTAGTGTCTTGGCTTACTATGTGAAATTTCACTATATTAGATTTCATTTTCACTGAGGTAGCTAATTTAAAATTGCAGTCAGGGCTAAATATGAAGAGAGAAAAATCACAAATAGTAATCAAGACAAATTGTAGCAGTCATATGAACCCTTGCATTATTTAAAAGAATATTTTACTCATGCTCTATACTACATTTACTTATATGTGTGTGAAAACAACTACTCAGTCTCATTAAAGAGCTTTAAAAACCACAAAGTAAAACATTCACTCAAATATACCACTCTAATTATGCAGTATCAGTAACTGCTATTGTACATTAATTTATATATACATTGTCTTTTCTGAAATTAAGTTTTATTTTTACTATGCTTTCTCAAAACTATAGAGACTGGTTTTATTATAAAAAAATCTTCATTCTAATATACCTTTAATGAATAATGCTTTCACTTTTACATGTTGTAAAAAATATTAAATTATTTGAACAGAGACGAATTCTGTAAAGATGCAACAATTTAAATTTCCTTTAAAATTAAAAGTAGGGGCTGGGGAGATGGCTCAGTAGGATAAGCGCTTGACTGGCAAACGCAAGGATCTGAGTTCAATCCCCGGTTCCACCAAAAAAAAAATAAATTAATTAAATTAAATTAAATTAAATTAAAAGTAAATTTCTCATGATTTGGTTCTTATTACAGAAACTTCATCTTTCATACATTTACATAAAGCATTAACAATTCCCTTGACATAGTGCATAATCAATAACAGAAAGTCTTTTCCTGTAGGAAAAGCACAAGAGTAGGCCCCAAACTTTTTAACAGTATGTGTGTTCATTTTAACCCAAGACACATACCATTTTTTTGAGAAAGAAGATTATTATTTATTGAAAATTATGAACTGAAAATAACACATTTTTCACCATGGCTAGGTAAAGACTTGAGCATAAATGACCTTTTGCCTCTAATTCAAATTTCTGTGTCTTATACTATACACACAATCCCTACAGGAGTAAATACTGCTAAAACCGCAAAGTATCCTGCATGGACATTTAACATAGTCTACCATGGCCACCAGTGGATGCCATTTATAGCGTAAGTTCAGTACAGCAATAAAATGAGTCTCTGTCTAAGATACAAATACTGTATGCCAAAACACATGCATGGCCCTTTTTTTCTTCTTTTGTCCTTCTCTCTAGTGAATTAAAAGCAGAACTACTGAGGGAGTTGATGAGTGTAAAAAGAAAGCCAGAGGCAGAAAATATGAAACATTAAAAAGTTATGGGACTCTAATATTATAACTTTTCTCCTGTCTTCTGCCCAATGGTATGACTTCTAGTGGATTTGAATCATAGTTACTCAAGATGTGGTGGACAGATTAATTATTTAATTGGCACATGATAGAGTAAGCATAAATCAACTTGAAAAGCAGAAAAATCCATGCTTTTCAATTTAGCAGTAGAGAAACACTGCATGATTTCTATATAAAACCAATGTACTGAGCTGTTATGGCTCCCCTCTGATGCAAACACCACAGTGTAGCTGTGAATGCTCTGGATCTCAATGAATACCAGAGATATAAAAATAATACACACATAGTGGTCTAGCAGGAATTTAATACAGAAGAATGTTAAAATAATGCTCACAAATGTATCTGCTTTCTTTACTAATGCTACCTCAAATCCCAGAATCCTGTCTGGCCCACAGAGGTACCAGTAAATGTTGAATGGGGGAATGAAAGTAATATCCTGTGCTAGATAAATAGTTAATCTGTCCACCACATCTTGAGTAACTATGATTCAAATCAGCCATGCCATTGGGCAGATGACAGGAGAAAAATAATAAAGTTAAATCCCTATAACTTTTTAATATTCCACATTATGTTAGATGAAACAGATGCAGAAGTTGTTTTTTTTTTCCTTAGTCCACTTTAAAACCAGACAAGCGAAACAAATTTACATCTTCCAAAAGATTAATTGGATTGAAAGTTATTACAAACTGATTCTAAAGACCATCATGATTCCGGGCCTGACTCCATAACAATTTGGAGATGTAAATTTAAACTCATGTTCTCGGCTAATCATATATTCCATCTGCATGAGTGATTTCTTTCAAAAGATGAGAAAGGATGCCCTGCCTTGAAGGTCTAAAATAATTAGACTATTGGAGGTGAAGGAGATGCCTCTCTTTCCCACCTATTTAAAGGAGAGTTAGGAAGAAATACTTCAAGATTTGCTTGTGAAAATGTCTAAAGCCCAAGGCTGTGAATTGATGGAGTGTGGTGGTGCAGAAGAAAAGACTGTGTGGCTAAATTATGAGGCTTTCCAGTCCAAGTACCACCGATTAAGAGTTTATGATCTGCCTGCCAAGTGGCTAGAGATAGTCTTTGTGACCTTCACCACACACTGTGTTATTGGCATTTGGACACCTTTGTGACACAGTGGGGGATATTCCTGATACTATCAGTGTAATATCCCTGTTTTAGATCACAAACATCATTCGTTAACCTCAGGGCAGAAATTTAACATAATCAAATATCCTTTTGCCACCTAATTCAAGTCGCCAGGGAACTTTCCAGGTAAAGATAGGAAAATATGACATAAACAGTGACTAGGGAAATGGTCAGGGTTTCTTGGGGGTCTTTTCTGTTTTCAGAGACTACAATGTGTCATAGTTTCTAAATTGGTTACATTTGACATGGTGTACTAATTGTAGAGGAATTATATGCTTTAAAAATGTGGCTTTTCTAGCCTTTTTAAAAATAAAACCATATTAATGTTTGCAAACATGGCAAAGAAAACTGTTTAAGAATGAAATATCTCTTTTTCATATCATCACTCTGGCTTTCTAGAAGTTCTTTATTAAAAATCAATGCAAACATAATGTTCTCTATTTTAGTCATGTCATTCTTTTTTTCAGGGTCTGTACCTTCTTTGTAGTTTTCATTTGATTAGATTTTTCAGTAATTACCTGAGAAATTTAGGAGACATAGAGCTGTTTATACTTGCTTAACTTCTGATAAGCTGGGCCAGGACTAGAAATATCATGACTTTATGCACTGCCTTCTTGATAACAAGATGCTAATTATGTCTATAAGCAGTTAAAGAAAGAAGTAGCAAGAATTACTACTATCTTAGGTTTTAGTATTTTAAAACACTATTCTATCTCTTTTAATTAGATAAAAATAAAAAAGCAGAAAATACTATTTTAGTAAATTTTATCTCCTACAACTTTTATGGAACTTAGCTTAGATGAAAGAGCTTACATTATTTTCTGCATGAATTTATGTTCAAAGAACAACTTTCTCTTTTATAGAGAGAGAAACAAGATCACAATGTGGATCAAAGGCAAGCATAATTATCTGTTGTCAAAGTTTTAATTATTAAAGAAGTATCTTGTTTTAGGAAATATTCAGAAATAACATTCATCATGCTCATTATATCGTCATAACTCATTATAAGATTACTTAAGTATTGATGAATCACACTGACAATTCTATCTCCTTTCTAAAGATATGGTAGCAGGATAATAGAAGTTAGCCCTTCCATCAGCAAGGGACAAAAAGGTAGAAATGAGTGAAGCCAGCAAATCTAGGGAAGTATATAAAAACTCCAGACAGAAGCCACATTCTCCACTGAGGTCCCTACTCCTCCTGTAGAGCCAGTCACAGGCCTGCTAATTGGTGCGGACCCCTTATAGACCTGTCTAGCTCCTCCTACAGCCATGAGATCTTTCAAGCCTCCATCCAAGAGTTTCTTAGGTGGAACCGAGAGCAGCGCAAGAAAGCTAAATATCAAAGTGTCTCTTGGCGTGATTATAAAGAGCCACACAATGAATCAATCTGATGTTTTCATACTATAGAGTGCTGCAGCTCAATCTAAGGAACTGTCTTTCTATAAGAATTTGAATGGAAATACACACAGATATATACATATATAAGACTGCTAAGACAATTGTACTACTAATTTCTATTGGCTTATTGAAAGAACAGTTAATGCTTGTTTAGTCAGTCTTGCTTAGCTATATCTGGCAATCTGAGCAACTTCTTGGAAGATAACAATATATAACAACTATTGCTAATTTCCTATCAGCTTATTTTGAATTTTTGTACTGTTTTTATTGTTTTGATTTTGTTTTTTATTCTCTTTAAAATTAACAAAAGAATAAAAAATATTTATTTTGCGTGCACCACACAGCCCAGATTCATAGTGATCCTCCTAATTTCTGCCTCCCTAGTGCTGGGATTGCAAGCACATGCCACCATACCTGGGGGCAGGGCCAGTGCAGCATACGGATCCAGGGATCAAACCCTGGGCCCTGCACTTACCTAAGCAAGCACTTAGTCCACTAAGCTATACCACCAGCCCTAAGAATTTGGGTGAAAAATAGGGGGAAAAAATCTCTCCACCTCAATTCCCATTACAGCCCAGTTACAGTCAGTCATTAAACTGACTACATATTTTCTCCTGCACATGGAAGTTGTACCATGGATAAATGTGTAAAATATATAGTGTGGATAAATTCGCTGCCAGAGTAATATGGTTGTTACCTTCAGTCTGAGTCGAAGGGCACATTGGGTTTTTCTCCTACATGGATTTTTTTCCTTCCCAGATACATTCTAGTGGCTCACACATTCTCCTTGGAGGCAGTTAACTTCTTCATGCCTGTAGTATCCACTGTAGTTCTTTTTACTCAACTACTTATTAGTCACAGCAGATAACTAATGTCACCAGTCTACCATTTTAGGCCTTGTAGTACGCAACACTGTTGGAATGTCATATCCAACCTTGAAAATAGACTCTAGAGATAGGAAAGATCATCAGGTTTTCTTCCTCCCTTACATTTTGCTACTGAAGTTCCCAGATGCTTCATGCGATTATGTGAGTTTCCTCCTTGATCAATTATGCTGTAGCTGGTTCTTTCAGACTCTTGGAAGGATGATCTAATTCTTTGAGTTTCCTGATGTTCCTCACTGTAGTGGTTGACACATTGTGTCAACTTGAGAAGTTTAGAGGTTTAGTATGACTCAGCAGAGAACCAAGGTTCTTACTTTACAAATATCCTCATCCTGTGCAAGAGAAGAGCATGGACATTGCATGAGTTTTACACCTCCACCCCTGGTTAGCCCACTGACAATGTAAGGAGGGGAGGGAGACTTGTTAGAAGCCACAGCTGCTGCCCCTGTCTTTGCTCTTTGTTGTTTTCTACTGCCAGAAACGACTGCCCTCTTCCATGTGCCACTCTGCCTTGCAGCCAGCCAAGTATGGACTGAAATCTCCACTAACTATGAGCTAAATGAACCTTTCCTTCCTCCATTTTTGTGTTGGACATTTTGTCCTAGCATTGACAGAAGGGTAACTTAGATACTCACTCAAGAAAACCAGCATATACGCTCCCAAGCCTGAGTTGGAGAACATTAAGATAGAATCTAAAAGAACTCACCTCAAAGTGCAGCATATTCTCTGCATTCAACTCAACCAGCAGAATAAAGTAAAGCTCAGATATCTGGTCACTTATTTTTGTGTGGGTTTCTGTCTCTCTGAAGTCCCTGGGAAGTCTTTCTTCCATTTTGCAATCTTAGTTCCTATACACTTACATCTTATAATTACTTCCCGAATCTTCCTTGATTACATGCTTCATGGTCTCGTTTAGTCCTCATGACAATCAGACTCCTGTTTTAAATACTTTTGGGGATTCCTTCCCTAAACATAAGGATTTCATAGGTGTACATGGGAGGTGAACATAAGACACTAAATCTCTCAAAGACATTTACATCCCACTTAGTTAATAAAACAAATACAAATAGATTCTTCAACTAGTCAGTGACCACTGGACATCTTTAAGTAAATCTGCCAGCGATTTCTTACAAAACTTGAGATAATTACCCCAAGCATCTCACCGGTTCTGCTCAATACTGTTAACAGCTTACCAAATTTTTATAACCATTGGACCAAAACTGAAGTCTGCCGCCTCTAAGCACACCTAGTCTGTCTCCTGCTTACATTCAGCCCACATTCAGAAACACCATGAAATAAGCAAAGGATGAAATATGCATGGCATCTATTGCCTCCTGAAGTATCAACTAATGGTAGCATAGTTGACATAACAAAATTAATTTTACTTAAGGAATCCGAGAAAATAGGAACTAAGGTCTGAGAGATGAAAAATGAGTGCTTTATCAGCCAAAGTACTCAGCAACAAACTCCCCTGCTTCTTAAGTACAATGTCATCTAAGTAATGCATTGCTGGTTTTTGGTGTTACATTACATGCCTACAGACCCTGTCATAATTAAAAATCTCTGAGAAACCTAAAAGCTGTTAGTGGCCATCCAGATGCTTTCAAAATGGACTAGACTCAATAAAATGGATTTGTAAGGATCACTCAATTCATAAATACGACCTGCAACATGGTTATCACGTATAGGTGTTTAAAAGAAGAAATAGTAGCAATAATCTTCAATCATTAACGTACTTGAGGTTTCTTTAATTCTAGATGAATGAATCTTTGTTAACTGTGATCATTCTTCAAAGCAGGGAGCTAATTTGACAAGAAATAGCATGGTTTGATTGCAGCTATAGTATACACGTATCACTATAATTTACCATTCCGTATTTGGAGACTTTCTAAGTTGGGAAATCTTAGATGCCAAGGCAGAGAAAGAAATTACCCGAGTGTACTCTGTAGCTCGGCAGCCAGCGTGTCACCAAGGTGTGGCTCCTCAGAGGTACCTGGGAAGCACAGTGACATGCCGTAACTTGAAAAGGAGTCTCATGCCAAATGGCAAGCTTTGGAGAAAAATGTATTGCTGCACAGTATTACAGTCTTTTCTTCTAGTGACCTTCAGGATGATATAAAAAAAAAATCATGGCACTTTTCTGGCTCAACTTCACTTTTCCTGACAATGTAACTATACACTGATTTTTATGTTTTTAAAAGTTTTAAATTAACAAAAATTGATTTTACAAATAAATATTTTATAGTGTTTTAAACTGAACAAATGCAGTTTCAAAAAATATATAGGTGCTAATTTGGAGAAAGCTTTAAAGAATATTGAAAAAGAATAAAATGGCGGTTCAAAAGCGTTCTTAAAACTTTTTATCGCATAATACCAAGTTCTAATTATGTCTTATCTGCTTACTGCCTTCACTTTGCTTAAAGTTTAAAAATTGTTACTTATTATTTATTCTGTTGACTAATAATAATTTCCCAAAGAAAATGAAAGTTTATGTGTTTAAAGTTAAATAGGCCTCTTACTATGACATAGGGAACATTTTATGTCAAGTTCTACTTTAAGGCAAATAGTAGTTGTGAGTAAGATCACAACCATTGGGACCAGCGAGATAGCTCAGCAGACTAAAGCATCTGTTTAGGCAAGCTTGGGCAAGTGCATGGACTGCAGTTCTATCCTGGGAACCACATGCCACAACAGCCCCATGCCCAAGGGCACTGGGCCAGCCACTAAGTCCAGGCATGGTGGCGCATGCCTTAATTCCAGCACTGAAGTGGCTGAAAGCTGGAGGATCATTATGAGTCCAAGCTGTGTAGTGAGACCCTATAACAACCAAATACATTAAAAAAAAAAGACGAGTGACCATCTATCTTTTAAAGGAATGAATTCTGTGTAGAACAATGTTAGCTCTTCATTAATCTCAGTTCTGCTAGCTTTCTGGATTAACTTTTGCTCCTAATCTATGAACATAACAAACCAAGGGATTCTTGGAGTTCATTAAATGCTTCTAACTCACCAAAGAGCTTTTAGTCAAGGGTCCATGCATTCTGACTGCCACCACTGCAATTATCTTTGAACTGAACATTAGCTCAGCTCAGGATATTTTTCTAAATATGTCCTTGCCATTTATATGCACTTTTATTATATACTATATATTAATGAAAAAATAGTTTAAAAGACAAGTTCCTATGAAAACAAAAGGTAATGCTTTGAAAAGATTTAATAAAATGGGTTAATGAATTGATTGCTATTGAGTATAGTATAGGTGATACATCTTTGGGGAAATCAAAATCAAATTCTAGATGAATTTGTTTATTATACTGTACTGTTATTGTTTTTTAAGTTTCTAGTTCACTTTAGAAGTGCTAAAAAGGGGGCTGGGGTGATAGTTCAGTGCAATACGTGCTTGCCTGGCAAGCTCAAGGTCCTGAGTTCAATCCTTGGTACCACAAAAAAAAAAGTGCTAAAAAGAATGGCCAAACATGTGATTTAACCAAGAAATAGATGTGATTCCAAGGTATTTCTTTGATAGAAATGCTAAATGGAGTTCTAAATCATCTTTCTCAGTTAAATCTGAGCATTAGCTCAGCTCAGGATATTTTTCTAAATATGTTCTTGCCATTTGTATGCACTTTTATTATATACTATATATTAATGAAAAAATAGTTTAAAAGACAAATTCCTTTGAAAACAAAAGGTAATGCTTTGAAAAGATTCAATAAAATGAGTTAATGAATTGATTGCTATTGAATGTAGTATAGGTAGATTCCCCTCAGTTCTCTCAGGCATCAGCGTAGCATTTTCCTTATTTTTTAGGAGAGGTGTAAGCTAACACTGAGAGAGATTTGTAGTTCTCCAGAACAAGGCAGTGGGTCAAAGGTATGGCCACAATAAGCATTTGGTCTTCAGGGATATGACTGCTTTTGCACTGAGGGGACCCGAGGCAGCCTTTATCCACGTCAGTTATTTTACCTCATTTGAACAAGAGCACGGTGCATGTTTGCAGTCTTCAGGACACTTGAGTTTTTCATGCCAGTGAGTTTCCTATTGCAAGTTCATCTCTACCTATAACCCAACTCAATAAATAGCTTAAGAAGATTCATTGGACAGAATCAAACTCCAAGCAGATACTCTCACCTTCTGGGAATTCTGACACATTAATTTCCCTCAGCCACCTCATTTAGTGTAGTAAGTCTGGCACCTCGGTGACGGGAGCTCTAATCAGATACCAAACCAGTACAGACTGTGTCAGAAATGATGTCAGATGAACGGCAGTCCCTGCACCGCTGCCTCGCTTGGAGCACACACTGAAACACTTGTTTTTTTCAGCTACTTTATGGCTTACTTGAAAAATAACTGCTCACCATGGAAGGCACTAATGTATGAGGTGTTACTCCAGGATTTGAGCCCTCACATTATCTGCACAACATTCTTTGTGTACACACAACTACCGAAACAGTGAAAGTATCTTTGAACAATTTATATTATGGATATTATATGTCACAAAAGACACTACAAGGCAAAAGTTGTATCTATACTTCCTAGATGTATAAAATCTACTAAGAAACTATTTTTCCAAAAGTATAGGGAGAAAATGGTTTCACCTTATGCCATATGGTCCAGCTTATATTGGATTTACACATTTGGAAGTTCTTACTTATTTCTAGAGGTGGTCTTTTACCTCAAGTACCTGCGTGTGGTTTTCCACCTCTCTGTTTTGGGGACTGTGAGACTCAAAAGCTCTGTCAAACAGGGTTCTGAGAATGTGCTGGTTTCCTCTTGGCCAATCCTTCATTTCTTCCTGTCTTCTCACAAGAAATTGCTGTTGTCTGAGGAGCCTCGGGGGCACTGGGGCAGCTACACCTTGTGGTAGGGTTAGGGAATGGCTGGGGGAGGCCAATTGTCCTTCCTGACACTGGTGTGGTTCTCACCATCAGTTATAGAACAATGACTGCCCAGAAAAAAAAAAAAAAGAAATCATTCCTCAAACTCTCCTTTTCTTCTGAATAACCAGCCCCAAGCCTGGTCTCCTTCTGGAAATTATCTGGTAATAAGAAACAGACTCAAGGCAGCGCTATGAGGTGAGCCCATGACCTTTCACCTCTAGAGGCCTGGGTGCCAAGCCTGTCTGGAGGTTGGTGGTCTTCGCCTAGTTAAAAGCAGGTATTTCTCAAAGCTGTGGAATTAGACATTTAGAAGCAAAAGCATCTTCATTCCAAGAAGGAAGACGCAATATGATATTCAGGGACAGGATTGTTGAAATTTCAACTATGCATCATTTTCTTATATCATCATTGGTTCCAATCCAGTAGCATTTCTAGTTTGACTTCAGTGTTTTTATGCAAAATAATTTTTAGAGAGAATGCTCGTGGAGGTAGCAGATCAACTTTTGTGTAGGTCGTGGTATCCTCAGATTTATAGTTTTCACTTGGAATATTTCTTTATGCATTGCTATTTTCCCAGATTCTAAGTTGTACTTTTCAATGTGATTACCACTTCTCTGGTTCATATTCTTTTTTTATTTCGATAGCTCCTCACATTATATTACAAAAAATTTAACTAGTACAGAACACAAATACCACCAGTAAAAAAATTTAAAAGAATACAAACACTAAAATAGTAATAAATAATTTTCCACCTATATCTTCAAGCACAACATAAAGTAGCAATTTCATTTATGAGAGATTTGCAGATGTGTTACCTGGCTTACTTTAGACAGGTCCTCATTTTTTATTTTAACTAAGAATGATCTTATGCAGTTACCACACACCTCCAAGATAAAACTGCAAACCATTAGAAGACAAAGACCTTGGGAAAGCTAAAAACAGGAGAATCACTATGAGTCCGCGCTGCATAGTGAGACCCTGTACCAATTACATTTAAAAAAAGAGGAAGAAGAAGGAGAAGAAGACAATGACCCAAGGCTTTCCAACACTTCACAGCACCCACTTACAGAAGCTAATCATCTATCCAAGTAGTTTTGAGTGTCTTTGAGAACATCAGGAGACACAGTCCTTGGGTTCAAACCACAGCCCTACCCCTGCCTGTCTGTGTGACTGAGAGACTTCCTGAAGCTCTATGTCCGGGTTCTTGTGTATAAAGTGAGACTGCTGATCACTCCTTGGGGCCTAGGACTGTGTCGGGTACACAGAGCAAGAATTATATAAGGGTTCGCTATTATTTCATAAGGGAACAATAACAGCTGACTTCCTCTAACTTGACAGCATTTCCCGAAGACCACAAGCGACTCTACGTGATAACAGGAAGCACTGTACACAAGACCTGCTCATGACTGACACACGGGAATCACCGTCAAAGGGCAACAAGCAGTGTGAGCCCAACTGGCAGCACCTCCACCCAGGCCAACTTCAGGACTGCTGCTGCGGCTTGGGCTGACCAGCCTTTCAGCTAGAGCTAATGTAGATGGAACACAGATGACTGCCTTCTTTCCTTTTTGACTCAGGTTTTGTTTGTTTGTTTGCTTGTTTAACCATGTCTAGATATTCTAGTCTTGACTATACTCAAGAGAGGCTGTGGTACTTTTATTCCAAAATAATATTCCCCAAATTCCCAAGGCTCTAAGTCACACACTTAGGGGAGCAAGTAAACAAAGTAAAGAAGTACATACAAAACAGAGCAACAAAAAACCAGAGTTCTGTGGAAAATGATGCACCTTGAGCGATGAATTGAACTTAGGAATTCTGGGAGATTCTAGCGCTATCTGATTCAGGAGTTGCAGGGTTTGGAAGACAGGGAAGATCTCTGTGCCCGCCAAGCCCAGCAAATTTTCTGACAACTGACAAGTGAGCTGACAAATTCCTTCTCAGCATAAAACTTACTTTTCAGATTTTAGTAGTAGTGAAGAACTAGGAAAAAAGTCCAGGGCCAGGGAGATAGCTCAGCAGTATAAGCACCTTCCTGGCAAGCTCATGGTCCTGGGTTTGATCCCTAGTACTGAAAACAGTCAAAAAAGAAAGAAAGAAAAAGAAAGAAAGAAAGAAAGAAGTCAACTCAATGAATGAACTACCTCCTTCCTCTGTGTCTTCTCCTCTCCCCAACCTGGAGAACTCTTCAAAGAGAATAAAGTGCACATTTACACCACAAAGCACCAGGAGCCATGCTCCATATGCTTCACTTAAGATTGCAAACAGGAAACCTATATTTCAATTCCTTTTTGTTTTATCTAAATTCTAGATAAAGACCCACTTCAAACTTATATGTCAGATCTTGACACTGAATTTTTCATGATAGAAACACTAGTTTAACAAAACAAGCTTAAAAATGATTTTTAATGTTAAAAATAAAAATAATTATGTGATTAAAAATATCATTCCTTCATAAATGCAACATCTTGAGATTTTTGAATGAATGTTGTATATACGACTTTTGTTTCAAAATGCTAAAGTGTTTTTAATAATATAATTTACAAAGGCATAAAATGAAAATAGATGTTATCTATAAATTTGTGTTACCATTTTAAATTGTTGCAGAAGTAAGAGGTTGGCTTGGAGAACCATGAAAAATCACTTTAAATTTCTATAATACCTTAACATGTTCAAATACTCTGGGAAATTTTTAAAAATTAAAAAATACATGCAATTATGCCCATGACTCAATGGCACCATTGCCTATAAAAGTCAAATTTTGGTAGTCAGATTTCCCACTAATAAGAACTTTAGACTCAGAAAATGACTGAATTTAGGTCCAGGAATTTTATATGAGGAACTTAGGAAATATAACTGTGCCTGAAATGCAGAAAAATATTTAAAAGAAATCAGATCATGTAAAAGGAACAGAGAAGGAACATGCAGAGGCCTCCACAGGCCTCAGGTGCAACAATATTGTTGCAGGCAGCTAAATTAGATAGAAATATTATAAGCAGGCAGGAAGGGCTAGGTCCTGAGAAGGCGACAAGATAGAAGACAGGATAGAATGCAACTGTGGGAGAGACAGACACTCTGCTGTAGGCCAGACCTCATGGACAAAAGATCAAACAAATGCTTGCCTCCCTAAGGATAAATCAGAGATTGATATTCTAAATGGGTCCCTCCCCTTGAGGAAGCCTGGAAGAGCCACTAACCCAACCCACACAGGCAAAGCTCCTGTTCTGTATTAGTGGCTGCTCGCTGCCTGACTGTCTTCCCCATTGATCCTGATTTAATCAATTTTACCTGAGACATTATCCTTGTCATCTTATTGGTAGACCATAGTTTTGTCCCACCTCATGTCCACCTAGCGAGTTCTCATGATTTCCTCCTTAGACCCACCTCCCTAATGCTTTTGCTTTATAAAAGTCCCTAGAAAAGGCAGTTTGGCAATCCAGTAGGGTCCCCTTCTGTCCCTCTCTTGAACAGAAGCTTTCTTTCCTCCAATAAACATATTCTTCTCTTAACCTCCATTGTTTTGGAGAACACAAATTCATCCCAGGTATCTTTCAGGTTGGGAGTTTCATTCGCCTATAGCAATATTTGTGTATGATATAATAATTGTCATGAATTAAAATATACAATATGTAATATACATATATGCCCAATCACATGTGAACACATGCACATGCAAATACATATCCATAAATATATGAATATATATTCATATCTATATAAATATATGCCAATGATTTTATCATGATTCAAAAAGTAACTGAAATACTCTGGCTACTGTGGGAATTGGGATAGGTAGTACAATAGGACACTTCAGGAAACCACAATAATAAACAGAAGAAAAGAAGAGCTGAAAATCTTTGATACTCAGAACACATGCTGAAAATTTTTATAGATAGAATGATATATTTGCTATTTTTAAACATTCTTGAAAATAATTGTTGGAAAAGTGGGTAAAGAAAAATAGTGTTATAAAATGTTGACTGCTACTGAAACTCAGAGAACAGTATGCGTGCTACGTTATAGGATGGTCTACACCCTTGTGCATATTTGAAACAATTTTTAAAATGACAGAGCAGGTTGTGGTGATGATTCTGCATATCCCCTGGCTGGACTTCATGTTCTCACCCCCACATGCTAGTAACAGTACCGTAAAGCAGAGGAAATGGACAGATGAGTTTTCTGGAAGATTTTTCAAAATAAGCCCCAAAACATATTATTAATGATTCTTAAGGTTTTATACTTCTCTGTAAGAATTTATTGGGCAATAGCGTGACATAAGCTGTACCTATTTTTGGTGTTTTTTCACTATGGTGACCATTGAGCCCATATTCTAAGCAGTTTCCTTTAAAAATAAATCAAATGGAAACAATGTTAAGTTCTCAATGAGGCATTTGAAGGAGCATACATAACAACATGTTTGAAAATCTGACTCTTAAGTGCGGAGTCAGAAGCAATGATATCCTTAGGCAAGTCTTACAAAAGAGGATGGGAGAACATGGCCTCATACTCTGGACTCACAAAGGCCAAAGGAGGAATTGTTGGCTGCATTTCTAGGCTGCAGTCTAGGGAATGGCTACCTCCAGGCATCAAAGGGCATCCTTTGAAAGACCACAGTTTGTGAGTGAAACAGTCGCAAGCTTGTCCACACAAGTGACATCAGTGTCTGCACGTATGACAATACTAATATCATTCATCATTTTGACATTTGTACTAGAATATATCTTTACTTCATGGCTGCTTTGTTCCTCAAATCCTAAAATTGAACAGATGTTTCATTGCAGCCTTCTGTAGTTTATTAGCTGATGTCTGAGACCAACTAAAAATACCTATTTCTCTACCTCCCTATCTCAGTGTATATGCATATGCACACAGACGGATAATAGAAAAGACATTTCAGTACTTAAAATTAATTTTATAACCTATAAACTCAATTTAGAACCTTCATAATTTATAATGAAGAAATTATACTAGAGTTTTCTAGATTTGGTGGTATAGTCAGAGTTTGCCAGGGAAACAATTAATATACAATGCATAATACAGGAATATTTTATAGTAGTTACCCAAAGAATCAAGTACAAAGAGTACAGAAGATTTGTCCACACAGGAAAGATCCAAATAACCCAGCTGAGGGTCTAGATCTCATGGGAATGTCCTGCATGTGTCCAGCTGAAGACCTAGAGCCCATAATAGTGCCCCGGACAAGTCCCATTGGAGTCTAAGGCCCCATGACAATGGCTCATGCTGGCCTATTTCACAGATCTGGACTGGAAGGCCCAGAGGTCAGTGGTGGAAGCTACAAAATATGTGCCAGTAGGATGAAGGATCTGTGCCAGCAGGCTGAGGGATCTACACTGGAACTAGGAAGTAACATTCAAAGCACAAACCAGCACTGTTGTAAAAGCACCACACCACCTCAACAACAGCAAGTCCACAGCTTCTCTGATGATGAGAACACCAGCGTTCATATCAAAAAGCCAGCACAGCGAGCTACTCCAGTACACTGAACAGTGCACCATCTTTCCCTCAAGAGCAGGAAGGATGCTCAAAATGAGGCCCTAAGCTCCCCCAAAGTGGACCATAACCATTCTTAGTGACAAGGTCCAAGCTCCTCCAATGATGACAACAGCCAGGTTCATATCAGGAAAGCCAGTATGACAAGCTCCTCCAGGAAAACCAAGAACCCCCTCTTTAGCTCCAGTTCTTTTTTTGTGTTATTGGCAACAACCCTCGAAGGGGGCGGCCTTCCACACCCAGTACCACAGACTCGGTTCAGCTGGGTGTTACAAGTTGAGCATCAGTTGTCAGTCCACCACATTTAGTTTATACTAAAATTTAGTTTTTCAAAAAGTGAAGCACAGAAGTAATTTAAGAAAAAATGGAAATGAATGAATCTCTCGTTCTATGCATATCCTGAACCATCCAAATTTCTTAAAGATTAAAAAATATTTCTAAAATCCAGTTTACCCTGTACCTTTGATAACCTCTAAGGTTTAATGGTGAGGGAGAATACACATCTGAAGAAGAGTCTCTGTATGAGATGAGTCACTTTTCCTTGTAGCATAAAGGCTGATCTACCTCATCTAAGTGTAGAGAGGAGTCAAGGAAAGAGAGGCTGATGTCTGTCACTTTTTTTATTTTCCCAATCAGGTCTTATTGGTACAATTTGCATATACATTATGATCACATATAGCATAGAGATTTTGTACCTATACATGACATAACTTGTTTCTTTTTTCCCCATTGCCTATCTTCCCTTTGACTCCTTTCACCTCCCCATTTACAAAAACTTTGTTTCCATTTTTTTCCCTCATTTTTCCCTTCCCTTCCCTTCACCCCTCTTTTCTCCTTCCTCTCTTCTTTGGAACATTTTCTAACTATTTCACAATGCTTATTATACATTTTGGTCCTCAGTTATTCTATTGCTTCTCTCACCTGAAAAACAATGCCATATTTACATATCTGTGTCCAATTTATTTCACTTAAGAGTACGGTCTCACAGTGCACCCATTTACCTAGAAATGTCTCAAGCTTGTCTTTCTTTGTGGCACAGTAGTATTCCATTGTATAAAAATTTTTTTTTCCATTTACCAGTTGGTGAGCATTTGGGATGTCTCCCAGATTTGGCTATTACAAACTGTGCTGCTATAAACAAGGGTGTGTGTGTATCACTGAGGTGTGATGGTTTTAATTCTTTCAGAAAGATACCAAGAAGAGAAATAGCTGCGTCTAATGGAACCTCTGGTCTTCGCTTTTGCGAAATCACCACACTGATTTCCACAGTGGTTGCACCAGTATAAACTCCAACCAATAGTGGAGAAGAGGCCTTTTTCCCCCAGATCCCTGGCAGCATTTTTATTGGTTGATTTCTTGTTAATAGTTATTCTGCCAGGCCCGGTGGCACGTGCCTGTAGTCCCGGCTACTCGGGAGGCTGAGGTGGGAGGACTGCTTGAGTCCAAGAACTCTGGGCTGCAGTGCCCTATGCCGATCGGGTATCCGCACTAAGTTCGGCGTCAATATGGTGACCTCCCTGGAGCAGGGGACCACCAGGATGCCTAAGGAGGGGTGAGCCAGCCCAGGTCAGATAATAGTTATTCTTTCTTGGGAAAGATGGAATCTCAGCATTGTTTTAATTTGTGTCTTTTGAATGACCAGAAATGTTGGACATTTTTTCATGTTTTTATTATCTATTTGTACTTCTATCTGAGAAGTGCATATTCATTCAGGTGAATATTTTTGAACATAGATGCCCATTTTGGAACATAGATACAAAAATATTCAACAAGATAATTGAAAACAGAATACATAAAATCATCTGGAAGATGGCAGATAATACACCAGGACCAAATAGGATTTACCCCAGAGATGCTGGGATGGTTCAACATGTAAATCAATAAACATACTAATAGAGCCAAGGACAAAACCCTCTAGGATCATCTTAATAGTTGTAGAAAACGCTTTTGACAAAGATAGATCAATACCCATTCCTGATAAAAACCCTACAGAAAATTGAAATAGATGGTCTTTATCTCAATCAGATAAAAGCCATCTATGAAAAACCTACAACAAACAACGTACTAAATAGATAAAAACTAAAACTTTTACTCTAAAATCAGGAACAAGATATGGATATTTACTATCACCACTCTTATTCAATATAGTTCTGGAAACTTTATCCAGAGCAATTATACAAGAAAGAGAAATAAAGGAATAGTGATAGGAAAGGAAGAAGTTAAATTGTTATTAATTGCAGAAGATGTGGTAGCCCTACATAGAAGACCCTAAAATTCCACCAAAGATTTTTAGATTTAATAAACAAATTCATTAGCATAGCTGAATACAAAGTCTACACTCAGCAGAATTCCTGTATACAAGCAACAAACTCAAGAGAGTGAAATTAGGGAAACAACTTTCACAATAGCATCCAAAAACAAACAAAAAAATATACCAATCTTTTTTTTTTTCTTTTTCTAGTATCAGGGATTGAACTCTGGGCCTTGCATTTGCCAGGTAAACACTTATTCTACTGAGCTATCTTCCTGGCCTCTTGCATTCATTTTTAAAATGGCTCAGAGAAAAGGAAAACACACACTGTGTATACAAGCAAAGCTTCAGTGGTTTCTGGGTCTCATGGATCTTCTGAATGATGGTAACAATGGTTCCCAGTCATCATCTCAGACTGCATTCTGTGGATTAATTCAGCATCAAGCCACTGGGTACCATCCTAAATCTCTTCCCAAACCAAGGACTAGTAGTATTAAAAAGTCCTCACCTATTTCTCCTAAATCTTCCCCTCTTTCGTGTGGACCAAGGTTTTGTCATCTTGAATCCTTTCATTGGGGCATGGGTGGCAGACAATCCAAAGTGAGTGGAGGGCTGGGGAGATAGCTCAGTAGGATAAGCACCTGCCTGGTAAGTGCAGGGTCCTGAGTTCAATCCCCAGTACCACACACACACACACAAAAAGAGTGGAGAAAATGCCTTTAGTGTCTATACACATTGCAGTCAAAGTGGGAGACAATGGACTGTTATCACTTTAATATATTTTAAATTATTTTCTCTCTAAAAATGGAAAAAGCATTTGCTCCACCACTTTCATGTCATTGGGACACGATACTTAGTACCCACATCTTAAAGGAGGAGAGATTTATTTTGGGCCATATTTTCAGGCCATAGTCCACTAATTCCAAGGCAGGGTGGCATGGCAGATGGGCAAAGTGGAAGAAAAACTGCCCATGTCGTGGCGGCCAGGAAGTAAACATCGAGAGGAGGTGCCTTCCAGTTCATGACCTTGGTCAACCCTCCGTTCTGATCAAACTGCCATGTCTTAACTGCAAGTCAGCTATTTGGCCCTACGACTTAATCACTTTCCAAAAGCACTGCCTGGGAGCCCTGAAGCTGCTGGGGCAAATCTTGATATTTTTACTTAAAAAATAGAATATATAGTTTGGAATACAGTAGCTACATTTTGTGAAGTAGACACTTTGTCTTTTTCTCTTTATTCTTTGGACTCCACCCCATCTTCAAGGCCACCTCTCCCAACCTCTCTCACTTACCTACAGACTTCCATCACAGCAGTGTATCGGGATTGGCCACTGTGGACGTACCCCACCAAGTCATGTTTTCAACAATGTGCTAGACATGTACCAAGCCTGTCTCCAAGACTGTATCACTTTCAGGTGGGTGAAATTTAGTTCACTTCTGAATTCATAAATGTGACTTTCTTAGCACAAAATAATATGGCTCTTCCTCTACGCAGACCAGCTAAGCTTGAGAAAATTTACTTCTAAAAGTTATTTTTCAAAAACATACCAGCCCTCAGATGGTTGTGGAAATTAAATTTAATGCATAGGATTTCATAAGCACAAAGTACATAAAAATAAGCATGCTAATCTGAGATAATCTAGTGACCACACCAAAAAAAGATAAAAAACTGAAAAAAATTTATAATGAATAAATACACTTGAAAAGGCACAGCAAGAGATAAAGAAAAAGGAAACCCAAAACACAACAAAAGCTAAATGATAATACTTCCTACATCAGATGGTCCACAAGCTTAAGAGGAATATCACATCACCATAATCGGCATATTTCAGGAACCCTTGGCTCTTCTTGCTTTCAAATGAGGGGCTTGTGCAGTGACTAATGGAAGGCACACAGTGTTCTCAGGGACATCTCTGTTCCATGTCTCATCCCAGAACTACATGCCCATGTGATGATGAGAAGACAAGTATAAATATTATCATGTTGAGCTTGTTAGTGGCTTAAAAATTATGATAAGAATGGGTAAATAAATAAAAAAAATTTATAGGGAATACGAACTCTTTTATTGTCAACCGTGTAACAAAAAGAAGCCCTAGATGCTGGTGTTCAGGGATCACAGTCCACTTCTTGGCCTGCTTTCCCTCAATCACCCAGTGTCCAGAGTGAGCACCCTAAGGAATATAGGAGCTTACAGAATGGTTTTTACTAAAGGTATCAAAAATAGAGAAGGCAATTTAAAATAACCTGTGATTTTGAACAAGTACTGAAAGTTGCAGCTTAGGAGAGAACATTGTAGGTTCATGAAGTGATCCAAAGAAATGATTCTTTATAAAGGCATACACTGCAATTTAAAAGGAAAATTTAAGTGTCACATTAAGATCTGGACTGAGTCAGGGTATACGTTGGTATCTGAAAAGAAGCACAGAAAAATCCTACAGCTTGTGTTAAATGTAAGGACGTGTGTGAAGAGAGCAATGATCCTATCCATGTATATCACTGATTACATATATAACGTATGTTAAGGCATATATGACAATTATATGCATATATTAATTTATTTGTATAGCTACTAAATACTTTACTCATTCAACACGTATATATGGATTGTTGACTAGGTTCCAGGCATTGTTCTACAAACTAGCATACTTCAATAAATAAAATAACCACTGCTTTCCTAAAACTTATGTTCATGTGTGGAGACACATAAGAAATGAAGCTACAGGGGCTGGCGAGATGGCTCAGTGGTCTAAAGCACCTACTTGGAACAAGCTTGGC
>NDGM011087420.1:0-18349 GCA_002564305.1 Octomys mimax
CACGATCCTACTGTAACACAAAATCCTTACCCATTCAAGCTTTCTCCAGGGGTGTTTGAAAATGTCCCCAGCCTGGTCGATGAAGAGGTGAAAGTGGCTGTGATCCGAGACACACTGCGTCTCATCGACCCACTGAAGAAGAAGAGGGAGAACCAGTGAGTATTTAGTATGTCTCTCATTTGTATTAACTCTGCTTTGTATCCTCAGCAGGTGAGTTAAGTTCTTAGAACCTGCTCACATGTAAGGCATACATAGTAAAGAGTTTCATTTTGTAAAAACTGAATAGTGTTTACTATATCAGCCTCCAAGTAACAAGCAACTTAAAAGGAGGAGTCATGGGATTGGATAACAAATTGTTATCCAATCCAGGAAAGTTTCCCCGAACCTCCCTTGGTGAAAGGATCTCCACTTGCC
This sequence comes from Octomys mimax, assembly GCA_002564305.1. NCBI lineage: Eukaryota > Metazoa > Chordata > Mammalia > Rodentia > Octodontidae > Octomys > Octomys mimax. The sequence goes on from NDGM011087420.1 coordinate 415, forward strand.
AACTACTGTCGTGTGGTACTTCTCTTTAAAATCTTCAAACATAAGAAGAGTAAAGTATAATCCAGAGAAGGCCACGAATCACTAGACATGGAGTTGCCTCCTTTTGTTTCTTCACAGTGTAAGCTTTCAGCCTCAAATTGTGCAGAACCAATGTAATGACCTTCTGACCCTCGTGTCATATTTGTAACAGTTGTAATTCCTCTCTATCCTCAGCTTCCAAGTGGCACATTTTATAGGGGCGTGGGGGGCTATGTTTCCTACTTCTCCTCTATAGCATCACCCCAGAAATGAAGCACATTTCACTAAGGCATTTGGTTTGTTCTGTTTTTGCCAAATCCCAGGCTCTCACAAAGTAAATATAACTGTACCTAAGTTTTAGGCAGAAAAAAAATCAAAGAAAGGCATTTCAAATAGAGCTTCTCACACCCCTGAAAATCAGGTTGACTCCAGTGCTCCTTGACACGATCTTGTCAGTGATGTTTGATCACGGGGAGTAACACAGACTGCTCAGAGCGAGTGATGTTTTATAGTTTGCGTTATGGAAGTTGCTGACCAACTGGGCCCAAACCCAAGTATTGTTAGCATCACCCTACCAGAGTGCTCCTCACACCTAGCTGCACATGAGAACCATCTGGTCAGCTTTCAAAAATACTGGTACCAGTGCCTCTGCTTCTAAGGAGGCTGATTTTAACCAGCCTGCACTAGAGGCCTGGCCACAGACAGTTTTAGGTTCTCTGGGTGAGTCCACTGTGTAGCCCAAGCCAAGAACCACTGCCCTGCAGGAAATGTTCCACAGATGACAGCTTCTCAGTTCAGTTCTTCCAGAAAGCATTCTTCACCATGTGAAGCATGGGTTGCTGTTGTTGGCAAGATGCCACTGAGGACATTCACCTGTGATTTGCATAGACCGATGCTGCCAGGTGTGGCTTCCACCAATTATGCCTCCAAAGTGGCGGTATGTCAGGACTCCCAAGTCCTCTGAGTAACTCAGAGGTGACAGCTCCTGAAAAATGTGCCCACTAGTAAGTGCAAGCAGCTGTTTTCTCTATCTGTCCCTTAGGGAAAGCAGTGGTTAGTTGCAATTTGGGTAGATTAATTGCAATAAAACCCATTCCTCAAAAAAAAATCTGTCTTCTAACAGTTATTGATCTGACCAGCTGAAATGGGGTCATAAGAGACTGCATGCCCTGGGGAGACTTGGGTGACTTTCTATGACAGTATAGGACATGGTGGCTGCTTATTTGGGGATGACCCAACACAGTGGCATTCTGATTGCTTTGGTATAAACAAGAAGTTCAATATCCGTTGTGTGGTCTGAGCCTTCTTAACTTCTGCCGCCAACGATGAAGAGTTGGGAGGTTTCCACTGTATTTCACATTAAATGGTGTTGAAACAAAATTAACTTTCTTTTTCTTGTTCTAGTTGTTTTCCCTTACCTGCACCTGTATAATCCATTTGAGCTGCAGGTCTGAAATTTAATAGCAGTGGGGCACCAGGCCATTGATTGGGAGGGATGAAAAAAGCATTTGACAACTTATCAAGTCATAAGTAGCAGCATCTCATTTTTAATTTAGAATGCATTGACTTTTTTTATCAATAACTAGGACCAGTTAGAACTTCAAGGAGCTGACTTCATTTCTAATATAGAATCCCTTTCATCTCACCCTCTTTTTTTTAACCTGCAATGTAAGAGTGGATGTTGATAGCTAAATGCCATTTACTGATATTTTTTTCTTGATTTCATTTCATTTTATTTTTTACTCAGCAGTGGTTATCCATAAAAACACTTTGTAATCTGTAAAGCACATTTATATTATGCACAAAGGATTATTTTTTCCATTTTGATAACTTTACCATGCAGAGGAAAAGACTGAAATTCTTCTCAACTCTTTTGTACAGAAATCCTTCAGAACAGCTTGAAAACATGAGGTTTATTTCCACAGAAAATGCACAGTGATGCAGTGCTGAGTCTTATAAGACCAGTTATGGCACTGTGTCACTCCAACTGCATGGCATGATGTCACACAGATCCCAGCTGGCAGCTACCTTTAGAAGCAGAGTTTCTTGAGATTGCATAGAATCTAACCTATACCTTTTGAAACAAATGCTGTGCTAGACTTTTCCTTCAACTCTAGCAAAACAGGGTACAGAGGGGCCCTCTTTAGTTCTTTCTGGGAGACTATCATTAGAGCTCTTAAAGAGAGTTTTCACTTGTCTCCTCACAAGTTGAAAAGAAAAAGATATTGAGCACCCTCGTCTCCTAGAATGCTCTCGAAAGGTGCAAAGGAACAGCAGACGTCTGTCCATGTGTCCTATATTTCTGCACACCGCTGGATCTGGTAGCATAGGCCAGTTCCTCGGTGGGACTGAGAGCAGTCCTCAGGCATTCTTTGTGGGGAGGACTTGACCTTGCTGGTGTACACCTTGGCACAGTTAGAAATGCTTACTTTTGAGCTGACACTGAAATCCTGACCCTGTTGTCAGCTAATGCTAAGACACTGAGGATTTTCAATAGCTGTTTTGAGGCTCAGTATCCTTTTCTATGTAGTGGTATAAAGCCATTTAAATGAAATAACGAGGAAACAATGAAGGAAACCATGTAGGCACTTTCTAGTGCTTAGTTTACTGATCAATAGTGTCTACTGGACATGAAATAAACAAGAAGTATGTTTAATTGTTATTCTCTTTCTTGGTATACTTAAAGTAGAATTTTGAGCTTAAGACCAATAATGGCATATCCTAAAACTGAAGATGTGGGCCTAGTGGCAGAGAACTGCATTATAGACAGCTTGTCTTGTATTCAGATGAGATTGGGCACATTCAGGGTGGTTTGGCTGAAGACAGCTTGTCTTGTATCCAAAGGTGTCCATTTGGTCAATGCCTTACATAAGGCCAAGAAGCCCCCCATTCCCATGGTCACAGTTTACAAACCCCTACCCATTTTATTTACCTTCACTCACTGTTAACAACCAGGTTTATTATAATGGGGGGGAGTCACTCTGCCAAATCAGATGTCTATCTGCTAAAGCTTGCGTTGGGACTACCCACTATATTTCTTACCCTGACTCCAACTATGGCTCTTGGATCCTATGTCATGCTTAGAACTAACAGATGAATCACAAAATTAGATAGGTTCTATGCAGAATGTAGGATAAAGGCAGAACATTCTAAGAAACTGGGGGATAAGCAGTGTTCAGAGGGCTGAGTTTCCCAGCTAGGCTGTGTAGTATGACCAATGAATGTGGCTTCATCCAATCCTGGAGAAGAGTAGAGGTGGCACATTCATAAGAAATCCTTTTGGTCTAGACCCCTACCCCCTGCATTGTCAGTATATCTTATTGAAATCCCCTTGGTGATAGAGAAGATACCTTCCTGACTATTGACACTAAACATGCCATCATAAATAAAGAACAATATTTTTATGATCAAAGATTATTCTGGAATAGAATCTTCTGGGAAAATCACCCAACTCTCCTGCTGAATGGCCCATCTATATGTACACAACCGACCTTTGTGTACATGTTTTAGGATATGTCCACCTTTGGTGGAAATCTGGAGTTCAATTGATGCCAAAGATTTCCTTTGTGGCAAGACTCTATATCAGTACACAAGAACCTTTGGAGATTTTATATAAATAAGAATTCTGAGTCACAAAGAGATGACTATGTGTACGTTCATTTGCATCACGTGTGGATTAGAGAAGAATCGATTTATTCTGAGTGTTTGTTGGGCACTTACTATGGTCTTGTCCCTGGGAGGGCTGAGACCCGCATGTGAACAGCTCATTAAGATTCACAAACTCCGTATCAGTAAAGCATTAAAGATACAAAGTTTAAGGAAAGGAAGACACTAGCGTAGAAAGAAAGACTTTATTGGTAAGGAGAATGCAGGTAGCTATCCTGGTAAGAATTGGGGTAAGGGGCCCTGGGAAGATGGAAGAACTTGTGGGCCCTTTATTTCAAGCTGCTTTTATAGGGATCAGGAATCTTTCACACCCACCTGGAACCTGCCACAATTGGACTGGCTTCTGGATACCCCTGCCTAACCTCGTTGCTTCCTGTGATCTATGAGCAGCTCCTTTCTTCTGTCTTTTCTGTTTACTTGTCCTTGACCTACTTTTCAAGGCTTTATCTTTGGGGTGGGCAGCTAGTTGACGAGACAGTGCCTTATTCATGGGTAGCTTAGAGGTAGTAAGGGGGTATGTGAGTCTCTACTGTAGTAATATATAGTGAGCCTAGAGTGACTACACATACCGTTGTGGAAAAGCTTTCCCCAAAGCTCACCAGCCCCTGCCCTTCTATCTCCCCTGCACTGCACTAGAGGTGGAGAGGGCAGCTATCTCAGCTTTCTTTGTGTTCTTGGCTCTCTCTGTACTCTGCCTGCCAGCTTTTCCCTCTCTGGTCTCTTGGTGCAGGCCCCAAGGCCATTTGTTGCCTTTTTTTAATCTGCTTTTTTCCTCTCTTTATCCCCATCCTTGACCTAGTTCCCAGGGGAATTTTCCTAGTAAAGTTTTAACTCTATCTAGTCAGGATTATCCAAAAGACCTAATGAGGCCCCCGTTCTACTCGTTTCCCTGTGTACATTATGTGGCAAGGAGAAGACTGTACACGCAAAAATTAGCTTACAGGCTAGGAGGGGAGGCAAGCCCCACACATAACTCTCTATAAGAAATGAAAGTTCTAAGTACAGTAAATGTAAAGACAAAATGCCAAGGGAGGAGTGTGGAAGGAGAAATTACTTCCTGATGGGAAGAGTTTTTAAAAACTTAACAAGTAGCATGGGAGCTGAGGTTGAAAGGGTGAGCAGGATTTGAAACATGAAAGAGAGTAGAAAGATGGCCCTGGTGGAAGAAGCAAAGGTGAGAGGCTCTTGGGGGAATCTTGAGGAGGACCCCGAGGCTGGAGAGACAGACACAAGCAATGAATAGGTAGAGACAGATATGTGGAGTGGATTGGTAGGGAGGTGGAGCTAGGTGGAGACTGGAAGGTGCATGGCTTCACCTGTCAGCCTGAAGGATGGAGTTTGTTTTGATGTGGAAGGCATAAAGTCTTGAAGGGAAGCTGAGCCAGATATGATACACCATTCTGCATATGTGTATATTTTTCCTGGAGAAAAGGCCAGAATTTTTATTGTATGAAACCAAGTAAATATTCCTGTTATCCTTGGAGGTGCCACTCAACTTGTGCAAGGCTGGGGCACTGTGGTGTGGAGGTCCATTGGCTCGCTGTGCCTTAAAGCTCTCAGGTTGGAGTGATAGTCTGCAAATGAGGAAAGTGTGCATGGAGTTTCAAGAAAAAGCAGACAGGAGCTGTCTAATGATAAATGTATTATTTTATGTGCAAGAGATAAAACATGACAAGTCTTTTCCATCTGAAAATGTGGAAACATTAAGTCAGAAGTAACCAATAAAAGCCTCTTTGGTGTGAAATCAGTTGAGAGACAACCATTTCTGAGACTTATAGGGACAGTGGCATTTCCCGAGCCGACCTGAGAGTGTCATTTCGGCTGGCAGGTAGGCACGTAATCCCCCTCGCCTGTGTGAACAGCAGATGGAAAACCAGACAGGCGTCCGACCTGTCAGTCCCCATTACGGGAGAAGTAGCCGCGCTGATTTCTGTGTGAGCCGTTCCAGAGTTATTTCAGGCAGGGCGGGGTAACAAATGTGTTTGGAAATTTACTCACAGGCTGCTCTGGTGAGCCTTATAGGTTTGTGTGTTTTAAACAAAATCAGTTGTTAGCTTCTTTGGAAGAACGCGGAATGGCTTGGGCTCAGGTGGCCGGGGTGTTGGTGCCAGTTCCCCTGGCACAAGTTAAGTCCCCATACTGTTCTGAGCTACCTAGTTGGTCACAGAGCTTCCTCACTCAGAAATACTGACTTGTGTGCTCAGCATGACCCTGGGGACCAAGAGCGGAGTCCCTGCCACAGTTTCTAAAGAGATACCTTGCCTGGCGTAGGGCTCTGTACAGCAGGGCAAGGCTGCTCCCTACCTCTGTCCTGGGTCCTCATCTGTCCAGTGTGCTTGGTGTCTTTCGGCCCACTGTCCTGCGCATCCTTCAGCCTCTCCACATTTCAGTGTCCGCCTCTGTGAAGCAAAAGCCATCCTAGCCCCGACTGTATGTGGCAGCCGAGAGGACAAAGTGGGCAGAAACACAGATGTCTGCCACTGGGCTGTGTGCCTGGCATGGCCTGTGACAAAGGTCAGGCGGCACCTAGTCTTCCCTCATTCTGATTCTTTGTTTTGTCTGGTTTGGAAACTGGGGTCAGAAAAGTTTGGACACTTATCTTATGCCATTCAATAATGTCCCAAACCAGACAAGATAAAGCACAAGCCAGTGTGCAGACAGCAGTGATCTAAAGCAGGATTCACACGTGAAACGAGAGTTTCTGTAGAAAGAGGGGTCAGCCAAGGATTAGGTCAAGCCACATGAAATCACCACTCGGAGGCCTTTTTTTAGAACAGGAGATGGCAGTGTCATGTGATGTTGGGCTAGAGGGGTCTAGGCAGCTTCGCAGGGAGGTGGGGCTCGTATTTGCTTGGGCTGGGAGGAGAGAGAGAATGAAAAGTAGGCAGAAGAGGACCTAGGGAGCTGGGTGAAGGGGCCGCGGGACCAAGGAGGGCGCCCGTTCCCCATCGCATTTCCTGGGGGCACTGGGTGGGACGCGATCAGGAGCTACTTCAAGTTGCCCATTTTTTCTCATGAGAAGTAAAGATTAGAAGAGACGGAAAGGTTGATAGCATAAAACTGCCCTTCAGTTCATCCCTTCACTTAACTGTTGTTTCAAGTTAATAAAAACTGTACGGTTTTCATCTGTCGTCTTACAGTGGAGGCCATCCTATGTAACTTTTGTTTGGTGCTTTCATTCCTCTCCACTTATATGACAGTAAGATCCCCCTACTGATGAACAAGTCTTCCTTGAGGACCCCATTTTCACAGAGAGGGGGACTGGGGTTTGCCTCCTTACTGGAGAATGTTTGGTGTATTTCTAGCATTTTGTTTTTCAAGCTGTAGGTGCAGAAAGAGAGGGAGAAGGGTGGGGATGGGGAGAGAAACAGAGGGAAGGAGGGAGACAGAGGTTTCCTGGGCACCAGGAACTGAGCCCCACTCCCGTTTGTCAGCACAGGTGGGAGATCACAGTGCGAAGCAACCGACCCCGAATCAGATGCCCGGAGGATAAATCCAGGCTCTGCCATTTATAGCCGTCAATGTAGAGTCGCCTCCCCCCTTGCACTGTAGTTTCTTCATCCATAAAAGGGAGTTTTTCTTTTAGATGTTTTAAATCTGCAAAGCAATGAGAAATTCTTAATTTGGAGGGAGGGGAAAAAACGCTGCTTGTTCTTAAGAGAAGTACTTGTCACGGGAAATGTCCAATCTGCATGTATTCAAACCCATTGGACAATATAGGTAACCCTGAGGTTTTCGTGTTTTGTATTTTCTTTTTAAGGAAAAAAATATGGAACAAGAGGTGGGAAAGTAAGCGGGAAGACAGCTACAGCAGTGACAGGTTAATCTTTGGCTGTGGGGATGGATTTCATTTCCCTCTAATTATCTGCTAGATTAAAAGAAATGAAGGATCAAAATGAAAGCCAGTTTCAGTAATCATCCGAAGCCCGGGGTTATCACGCCAAATGGTCGGCAATATTCACCAGCTGCTTCCTTTCTTTTCCCTTTTATGCAATTTCCACTTCTCCCTCCACTTTCCGCAGCAGCGAAAGGGGCCCTTCTGATTCTCAGGGAAGAAGCTAATGGAAGGGCGTGGGAGAGGGTGCAAGCCAGGCAGCTGAGAGTGGGGGCATCCTCCCGCCAGCGCATCCGTGCCTCCGCCAGGCGCGCAGGTCACAGGGCAGAGGCCCTAGCTCCCTGCCTCCGCCTAGCGGTGGAGCCACAACCCTGGTGTGCACTTCCAGCCTGGGCAGCCGCCCTCCGGTACTGACAGAGAGCCTCCTCTGCAGACGCCACAGCATGCCAAGAAGCTACTGACCGTGGATCTCTGCGCCCACAAGCAAAAGCATGCAAGCGCGCACGAGTGAGTGCTGAGGGCGCGTCGCGTGTGTGCCCCGCCATGCTGGAGCTGGCTCGTTGGTGCTGAGCTCCGGTGAGGAACAGAAAGCGGCTGGATGAGCTGTGCCAGGGTATGAAGAGGCACAGGCAGGAAGGAGCTGCTGGAGCAGCCTAGGAACAGGCAGCTCAGATCAGGGAGGGCTGCACAGCAGGGCGGAGCATGGGGTTCTCAAAGCCCTGACCAAATTCTGGATTGACACAGTTCACAGCTGTGTCATTCGTGAAAGCTCCAAACCGGAAACCACCTAACATCCACCAGCAGAAGAACATACTAATTTTAGATATCAGTGGAATACTATATATCCATGAAAATTCCCCAACTATACCTCATTGTGTGGATACTGAACAAAAGGAACAAGTCATAAGAGTCAATCCCACACAGGCCAAAGGACACTTAAAATAGAGATGGACCCTAAGTGACAGCACTAAGGAAAACAAGAAGTAATGATCAGAAAGTTTCGGACAGTCACTCCTCCTCACCAGGGAGAGGCAGAGAGAGGTTGATTTGACAGGAACCCAGTGGGAGGCTGAGGCCCTGGACCTGGTCTGTTTCTTACCACAAGGACATCAGCATTATGAACTGCACCCGTCTCCTTTATGTATACATACGCATATGTTATATACTGTACCATACTTATGATGTAGATATGGAGGTATATATATATATTTCACAGGTAAAACAAAGCCCAACGTGGCATGAGAAAAGTAAGTGTACGGGGAAGGTGGCAGAACTGGGGCCACATGGGCAGGCCAGCTGTTTCACTTTTTATCCTAAAAGCAACTTTCAAAGGGCAGGGAGACGACAATGAAGCCTGTATTTTAAAGTGGTTGTTTCAGCTGAGATGCGAAGACCAGAATGGAAAGAGACCAGGGCAGGAGGGCAGAGACTAAGAGTTTGAGAGATGGTGGTCATATGATAGTAGGTGGCCATGGGGGCAAGGGTGAGGACTGGTATTCAAAATATTTCGGGGCAGTGCAGGTGGGACTTGGTGATGGGTGGCTACGATAAGTGAGCGTGAGGAGACTCAAGCTTGGCAACTGTAGGACTGCTGATGCCAGTCAGAACCGGGGAGCCCAGGGAAAGGGGCAGCCTTGGGGCCCATGATAAGTGGCTCAAGACTTCCAGGTGTGCTGTCTTGGGAGCTGAGCACATGGCCAGGGGCCCAGGGGAGGATGAGGCTTCTTAAAGGAGTGAGATGGGGTTCGATCCCCAGCATGCCATGCTGGCCTTCCTCCAGGGCACGCTGAGCCAGCAGTTGAGACTGGGCGTGGTGACGTGCCAGTAATCCTAGCGCTTACTGGGAGGCTGAAAACAGGAGAATCACTATGAGTCTGATCTATGTAGTAATTCACTGTAAACCCTGTAGATTCTGTCCTAAATCNAAAAAAAAAAAAAAAAAACAAAAAACAAAAAAGCAAGAGTTCCCTGGAGTGGACAGTCCCCATGGTGGCAGACACTTCATGGTGACTTCACAGTGATGTCAGTGGCAACACGGTGAAGCAGGGTGATCCTGGGGGCCTGGCCGCAGCCCTCGCTCTTGCTTTTTTGGTCACATTCATGGCCACAGCAGCATGCCCAGAGAATCTAGCCCTGCTCACGGGCTTGGTGCTGGGCGCAGGGCTGGGTCTCTGTTATATTCTCTGTGTGAGGCACCCATGTGGTCTGAACTCTCTCTTAAGCTCCTCCAGTTGTACAGGTGCTTTGGTGTCCTTGGCAAGCACTTGGCCCCACTTGGGAGCTGTACCCCTAGCTGGTGTGGGAGGATAGGGGTTGGAGGAACTCCTCTCTTTCTCGGGAGCACATGCTCACCAGGCTTCCCCAGGCGGTTCTTCCTTTGTCATCGTCATCGCTGCCATCCTCACCCACCCACCTGCACCACGCTCTGCCATGTGTTAAGTCATTGCAAACCAATTAGTGTAAATCACGTTCAGCCAGGCAAAAGAGGCAGGGTGTGAGCCATCACCCTGATTCTACAGTTGAGAAAACCAAGCTTCTGCCAGCATGGCATTCCCCAAGCCTGAGTTTGGGGACTGCATCCTGAAGAGCAGGTTGTTGGGGACAGGAATGGCCACCTGTGTGCCAAATACCCCGGCAGAGGCCCCAGCTAGGTAGGCACATCCATTCCATGAACTCTGTGAGATGCTGCAAAGGGCAGAGGCTGAAGTCTGTCCTAATAGAGGCCTGATTAGGAAGGGGGACTGGAAGGAAATCCTCTGCAAGAGAAAGTGCTGGGGACAGTTGCCGAAGAGAAGGAGCCATTGCCATTTTTAACTTGAAAGGTTGTTCATGAGCATGAGAATAAATTCTCTTTTGGTGGCTGTAGGAACAACATGGAATCAGGGCTGAAGTTTGCAGTGAGATTGAAGCTCAGTGAAAGAAAAAAGTCTTTGCCTGCAAGGGTAAGAACTGCATCAATGGAGCTCTGAGTTCCTTGCTCCTTGTTCCAGTTCCTTAGCTGGGAGTAACCATGCCCACACCAAGCTCCCGAGTATGCATGAGCTCTGGGGGCAGCAGAGGCGGGCTCAGTTCTTGGTCATGGGCTCTCGGGCAAGTCACTTAACCCCTCCGAGGCCTGCTTTCCTCCTTTCCGCAGTGTGGGTAAGGGTGCCTAGATCATAGGTTGGCGGTGAGCATGAAATCAGGTACCAAAGCAGATGTTGGCATCCCCTCATCCCACAAGTCCCTACTAGCTCCTTCTAGGTGCTTGACACGTGCTGACTGAACTTCTGTTAATTCTATGCAAGCTGGCCTCATTCATGTCTTTTCGCTTTTGCCTCCATCCACCACTGCAGGGATAGGACTTGGCTTTTCCATTCACACCTCTGAGCCCTGTCCACATGGCCTCCACCCACCAGTCTGGTTCTCCTTGGCAGTCCTTGAGAATTAGAGGGCAGGCACCGGATGTACCCTTTACCCCTCACCAGCCATGTAGGAGAAAAGTTCCAAAATCCCTGAGTTGGGCTGGGGATATAGCTCAGTGATAGAGTGCTTGTCTTGCATGCATAAGGCCTTGAGTTCAAACCCCAGTACCACAAAAGAAGGGGGAAAATCCCTGGGTGCCCAGAGTGAATGTCTAGAGGGCATGGAACCTGGAATCTTTAGGACATATCTCTTTAGCCTCAAGGACCTCTGGGTCCTCGAGGAGAGATGGAGGTCAGAGTTGGGCTACAATTGGATGATCTTAAGTGCAAAGCCCACTGCCAGGGTCTAAGTGCAGGACTTCTGCAGGATTCATAAGTGCTGATACTCACATAAAGCTTTGTCCCATGTGCTCAGCCATGTGTCATACTGAGGCCTCCGTGATAAACTACAAGCAAGGGCAAAGCTAGGAAAGCAAGAGAAGGCAGGAGGCTGGGAGGAGTGGGATGCTGGGCCAGGCCCAACAGCTGAGTTACAACATCTATAGAGGCAGATTACACTCTACTCCTTCTGGGGCAAGGCCCCATCTCCATAGTGGTGAAGGAACCTGTGTGCGGGGCAAAGGGAAGTGTCCTTGGCTGTGATGGAAGACCCCTGATGTAGGCTGTCTCGCCGGCCTGGCAAGACTGAGAGCTCAAGTTCCTCTCCTGGACTTAGAGTTTGAGTGCAGGAGAGTGGAAAGGATTACCTCAGCCCTCTTTCCTATACTTAAGGAACTGGCCCATTGGGCCACGAGGGCAGCCAGTATGGCACCCTGGGCATCAGCTTCTGAGTTTGAGTCAGCACAACTATCCCTCAGATCCCTTGTCTACTGTGCCCTGGTGTCTTCTGACTGCTTCTTGCTTTGGCGCAGGTTGCAGGGCTGAGTAGGGCCAGCCCATTGGGTGCCTGCAGCTGAGTTGGGGTAGAAGGGGAGAGACCATCTAGGCTAGCGACGGGGGGCCAGCACCTATGCTCTGGTCAGGTACGGTGCTTGCTTCCCAGCTCCCAGCCTTCTATCTGTCCCAGATCACCTAAGGGCTCTGAGCAGCAGCCCTTCAGCTCCTCTCAGGGTGTAGCACTATGGTAGCCAGTGGCACTTTTCCTTATGCACACAGGTAGGCAGTGCCCTAGGGAGGAGACCTCTTGGGAACAGGGTTTACCAACAACCTAGAGAATGAGAGCCCATAGCTTAACAGATTCTACATATAGGTGTCACATGCAGGGCACGTGACCACAGCACCAAAAAGCAGCACAGGATAACATAATAAATTCACATTTTTATTAATTTGTTGTCTTCCCTTGCCTTTCAGTACAGGTTTCTTAAGACAAACAAAATATTAAATGATGGTAAAATCCAACCTTTAGGGCACAATCAAACCCTTTTAAAGCAATCCTTCTAATGAGGGAAAATGCTGCAGATTTTGTCCTTTTCATTCTCTTGTAGCCCTGTGCAGGCGACGTCCTGGATGCATCCTTAATTTTGCCTCAGCCTTTCTCTACAGCAGAACAACTGATGGGGAAAATTTTTTCTCTAGGCAACGGCAACATTTCTGTCTCATTTGTCCTATTTTTCCCTGTAACGCAGCAGCGCGTGGGGCTCCTAATTTGAACTTTGGTCCTTCTAGGAATGCATCATTCATGATCAGTAAATATATCAGGTTGCAGATTTTAGCCATGTAATTATTGAATATGAAAATATTTCTTTACCTCATGAATATTTTAAAATGGAACAGTAAACAAATTGTATTTCACTCCCAAATTTCTTTGTAGTTCTAAACTACTCCATATGCAGCATTATCGCTTACCCCAATGCCGTGAGATCTCTTCTCCCTCAGGACATTTGAAGAGAAGGCCAAGATGTTCACGGAGGAATAGATCACCCAAATGCCATGTCGCTTGCCTTTGGACCTGTAAATGTCCTTGCTGGAACTGGAGCTTGAGGGGGTACTTTTCTAAATGACAATAGAACCTCAGGTAGTGCAAGTGTCCAGTGGGGCTGCATATGAACTTGACCCTTCCTCGTGCTGTCTGTGACATCTGGGCCAGTTAACAGCTCAAAGCCTCAGTTTCTTCCTCAGTACAGTGTGAACAATAGTAACAGCTATTTAGCAGGATAATTGTAATGAGTAAATGAATTACGGTACTTAACAGCTTATTGCCTCAACACGGCAAGCATTTAATAAATAGTGGTTATTTTATAATTATCCTCTTTGCTTTTATTATATTAAGTCCTTATCACAGTGCAGTGCAATAAATGATAATTATTATGATTACTATCATTGACATCCTTTCAGTTCCTACGCATGGACGTATATTAACAGGCAGTTGTCCCTCGGTGTTTATGTCGGATTGGTTCCAGAATGGCTCATGGTACTAAAATCTGTGGATGCTCAAATCCCTTACACGGAATGGTGTAGTATTTGCATGTTACCTTCATAATTGTCCTTGTATATTTTAAATCATCTCTATTTACTTGTAATATCTAATTATGATGTAAATAGCTGTTCCACTATAATATTTAGGGAACAGTGAACAAAACTCATCCATTACATGTTTGGTACAGATGCAATTTTCCCCCCAAATATTTCTCATCTTCGGTGGTTTGAATTCTTGGAGGCAGAACCAGTTTTCTTCAGAAAACTGACTGTATACAGTTTTCCACTATGCAAATTATGTGTTTTATTTTTTAAGATAGAAATGTATCAAAGCAAATGGGCAGCTTAATGAAGTTCAGCAAGATCAAAGTCAATCAACAGTGCTCATAGAAATAGTTTAATTAAGATAATCCCTGATGCAAAACATTTGTTCAGTTTGGGCCTCAAATTGAAAATGGGCTCCATGGATTTTCATGTGCTTCTCCTCTTGATTGTGCCACACAGGGTTGGGGCTGTAAGTAACAGCAGTCTTCTGACTGTGGGAGCTGACCTGGCTGGAGGCGAGATCCCAGGACAAGCTCAGCTCTGCCATGCGCTGGCCAAACTCGCCCTTGGGCGAGTCCCTACACTTCCCTGGGCTATTGTTTGTTTGTGTGTCAAATCTCCTACATTTCGAAGACGCTGCGATTCTATAAGTAAATGTGATTCTTCCCTGTTAGAAAGAGATATAAAAAGTAAAAAGAAAGATTTCATCTTTTAAAAACGCTTTGACTCTGCAAATTTTGCCAGTTGCTTTTAAACCACCAGGTATTAGGTGGCAGCTATTTGAGGGCAGCTTAATTGGAAGCTGTATTTATCATCTGGAGTGTATGTGCTCGCACTAAATGCGTTTTTGACAGTCTCTCACCAGCCAGCCTCTTGCTCCCAACCGGAATGATTTGCTTCTCTATTGCACTGAGAAGAAACACTTCAGTCCTGGTTATAAACATTAATTAGTTTGAAGAAGAGAAACAGAATTGTTTCTTAAATTAGTTCCAGATACAGAGGCCATTTCTTGGTGCTCTTGTAATCCGGGTATTTCATAAGCGTGACATTATGCGAGTTTGCATTTATCTTCTGCCCAAGTTCAGTGCTAATATCTTTGAAACTGGTGAACCAGTGCTTATAGTTAGGAGATGGAAAGGTGTTCATCTCTGTGCTTAGCTGTTACAGATGGGGCTCCGCGTCCCCCAAGGTTTGAATCGTACTACTTAGGCTGTCTGCTGTTTGTGAGCAATATTTCCTTTGGTCCCAGAAGCCTGTTGACTTAGCCTGTGATATAGCATGGTAGTAGAAATGTATGACATCAGTGAAATGAACAGACATGGATCACTGTGGACAATGTATCACAAGAAAGGAAAGGAGTAGGAGTGTGGGGAGACCTAGATCCTAGCCCTAGCTCAGCGCCTCACTTGCTTTGGTCCCACATGCTGTGAGCCAGGCGCCATGGTGGGGCCTGCGGTGCAAAGATAATTGAGCTCAGCGTGCCTTTTCTGCCCGGGTCTGCATTTCTTCAGTCAGGGGCTTGGGCCCCACAGTTGAGGACCCTTTCCGTTCTATGTTCAGTCAGCTCAGTTACTAATCATAACAGCAGTAAGCCTCAGGCTGTCATGGGGGGGCACAGGCCTGCAGAAGCAGGTAAAGCTTCGGTTGGCTTCCAAATTGTAGATGACTCCAAAAGATATGTTTAGTTTGTGAGCCTGAGTGTTCCCCACCTCAGGTTTGCTGGTTCGTTTTGGTTTCGTCTTGGTTCATTTATTCATTTATTATGGGTTTTCAGGGAGAAAGGCGTGGCAGTTTCTACAAAACCTGGCTCCTGCTTGGTCAGTGGGAAAAGGTGGTTGAGTTAAATGTCTATCGTAGGCACTTATTGGCATTTGGGTCACATTATATGCTGCCTCAGATCCAGATCTCTGAATGGTGGAAGCATTGCATCCTCTTCATTTGTGCTTGAACTATGTTTCTCTTCTAGTGTATTTTACATTTAACCCACCTTTCCTGGTGTCATTCCACCTCCTCTTTGTTGCTACCTTAAACTTTGTGTTCTAATCTAAGTTAAAGAAATTAAGCCCATATGGAATAATAATATGTAGGTGTTTTATCACATACCTGTCACATACTACATTGAAGCTTCTTTCCTTTAGGAAAGAGCTCCATTTCTTTCTAAGCCTTATCTGTAAAGTAGAAATAATAATAGAATTGTGGGAGGAGGCCCAGTAATAGCCATCTCTTCAATGTATGCTCTGAATTGCTTGAGAGCAAGACAGTGGAATAAAGACAAGAGCCAAAATATCACCTTCATTGTGGAAAAAGTGAGGTTGGAGGATGTGGCGTATCTGCGGGCAAATCAACTTCCTAACACTGAATGCAGGATGAAACTCAGGCAGCCAGCAGCCAGGCTCTGTGTGGATCCAGAGACATGCCTGCTGGGGGAAAAGGCTGAGGCTCCTCTGGCCGGGTACTCCCTCCAAACAAACCACTCCCCAAAGACTTCTGTCTCCTCAGGGTCAGAGAGGCCAGAAACTCAATGCTCATAGTGTTCCTTTCCCATGGCAAGAGCTCCCAAGAGTAGAGCCAGAGGGTCCCCTCCCAAAACAAAAGCAGAGTAATAGGAGCTAAAGGGATGTTCGTCCAAGTCCGATAGACCCAGGCTCAAACCCTAGTCCTCCACTTTCAGGCTGTGTAGTGGCAGGTGAGCCCCTCCACCTTTGCTTGACCTCACTGAGAAAGTGATGATGCTGTTGAGTCCTTGTGGAAATTAAGTGAGATAATACATTAAAAATGCCAGGCACGCAACAAGGGCTTAGTAAACAATACAAGGTCAAGAAAGAGAGAGCATATATAAATATCCTTGCAAATTACACGGATCTATATAAATTGCATTTGTATGAAGAAATAGTATTATTTATGGTGGTGGTTTTAGCATAATAGTGAGTTCTACTTGCTCTGCAGTTTTCTTAGCACTTCCTGTTGAGGCTTAAATAGCTGGAAGTACCTGGTGGCTTGTCATGCGTCTCTTTCCTATCAGCTTTTACAAAGGAGATCCACGGCCAGAAGGAAAGATAAAATTAATTTAATGAGAAACTTCTGTGCATCAGATTTACCACCCTTCTGATTCTAGCTATTTTCATAGATTCTCCAGGAAGCTGTCATATAATTCTGTAGTACCCTTTAGAAAGCCTTCACTCCATTTAATTTATGCTGAGAAACCATTAGCGAGGCTTGACAGAGGCCGAGGGTGTTCACAAACCCATATTCTTCCATCAGGCTCCAGAGGAAAGTTCCACTTACCAGAATCAAGTCTTGAAGTATAATCCAGAGGAAGGGGGAGGGGTGGATGGTGGCAGCTTGGCCTCCTCTCATCCTCTGTATTACCACCATTGTCCTGTTCACTGAGGGTTACTACATCCAGGTACTTTTGGGCCTTACTGATATCATTTTAGCATCTTGATGCTTGCCCAAGATCCTGGGCAGAATCAGTGTCACAGTCCAGTTGTTGGGAGCTGAGATGACAAACTCCTCGAAGTCTAGAGGAGGCCCTGAAGGCTGGTTCAGGTTCCATATCCTGGATGTTTGGCGTAAATCCACAGGGTTCACCTTTCTCTTGGCACTTATTGCTGATATCTAGCCACAGACCCCATTTCTGAAACATTTGTTTTCCTTCCTTGATCCATGAGCACTTGAGCAGTGCCATGAGCAGCGAGGGTCTCTGAAGATCTGAGTTTCACACTCTCTTTTTAGGTCCAGTTCTGCCTCTGCTATGCTCAGAGAAAATATGGTCTACACACTTGGCATGTTTGGCAGCTTCCCATTATGATAACAAATACCTGAGAAAAAATCAGTTTTAAAGAGGAAAGGTTATTTAGGCTCATGGTCGTGGAGGTGTCAGTCCAAGACCACTTGGCTCCATTGCATTTGTGCTTGTGGTAGGGCTGTGGGCCATGGCAAGAGGACTTCGTGGTGGTTGGGAAGCAAAGAAGAAGACTGGGGAATCTGAAGTCTCAGCATCCCTTTCAAAGGCAGGCCTTCCTTGGCCTAACTTCATCCTGCTGGGCTTCTCTTAAAGGATCCACCAAACATCTTAGTGCTAGGCTAAAGACCAACCCTTTAACACATGAGCTTTTAGGGGACATTTAAATCCTAAATGATGGTGTCAGGTTTTGAAAATATAAATGCATTGGAATTTTGTTCAATTCTTAAAAAATTTATAAACTCCTACCCTTTGCCAAGGCTAAGAGGGGACTATTAAGTAAAAATACTTGTATGGGTGAGTTAATAAGTATAAAGCATCTACAACAGTGTTTGGGATGTGAATTTGGCAGAAGTGGCAGTGGAATGATCATTGTATTATCAGCTCATGGCCTTGGGGAACTCGCTGTGTGCTAGGACGGACCCACAAGCAGATGGCGCCAATCCCATACTGTGAGTATGACAATACAGGATAATTAGTGCAGGATGGAGATAACCATCTTGGTTCAAGAGTCTTTGGAAGAGATCACCTCCAAAGAGTTGTGAAGAATGAGAAGATACCGACTAATGGACTAATGGACCAAGGCAG
>NDGM011087426.1:0-10711 GCA_002564305.1 Octomys mimax
CACCTTGTGTCTGCAGGTTTGAAACACCCCTCCCACACAGTGAGTCCAGGCTCAGGAAGAAAGCACTGCCTGCCACCACCTTCTTCCTTGTTGAAGATTTTTTCTTCATCATATTGTTTCAATCACCATAGATTTATAGTATAATGTCAAGTCTGGGACTATGATGTCACCTCCTTTTCTTTTGTTATCCAGGATTGCTTTTGCTTTCTAATCTCTTCTTGTTTCATATGAATTTTAGAATTTTTTTCTTTAGATTTATGAAAAATGCCATATCGGTATTTTGATTGGGATTGCATTAAATCTCTATATCCATTTTGGAGGTATAGTCATTTTGATTATATTTGTTATGTGTAAATTTAGTTGCTGATATTAACATGCCCAATGAAAACCAAGTAGCCTTTGCTACTGTCAACAATAATAATAGCAATATCACCTATTGGGTGACTGATGAATGCTAAGCACTGAGCCAGATACTTTACAAATATCATCTCATCTAATTCCCACCACAATCCAGGGAGGTAGATATGATTATTCCCACTTAGTAGAGGGGAAAATTTGATGCCTCACCAAGAATCTACTCAGCATTTGTAGTTGAACCTAGGTCTGGATTCTTTAAAAAGTTTTAATAGGAAGAGTCCCTCTGGCACCCTCGGTGTCTTTTTTGGGTGTTGAAGTCACCCAAACCCCCGACTTGGTGTGAACTGCACTAGCTGGTCAACAGGACTAGGAGAGCTAGGACCACCCTCAGCCACTATGCAGTGGCAGCCACAGCACCTAGGATTCGCAAGGGGCCCAGCCTCTCACAGACCACATGACAGTAACTGAGCCACTGCACTGCAGGAGTCTATGTGATGGTAGCTTTGTTTAGAGCTCAACATCCTACATATAGTTTTATTCCTGTTTTCTCAGCTTTAAAGGGGATGTCGTCAAGCCCCAGGTAAGAAAGGTGGCTGTTGGAGACAGCAAACAGGGCAGGATAGAGTGGAGGAGGGCAGGAGACTCCCGCTGTCCCCGAGCTCTACTCATCTGAGCTGAGGCCTGGAGATATTCCATGACCAAACTAGATATGAATTTTTCTTATTTGTGAAATGCAGGGTTTGGACTCGACCTTCACTAAGCTCCCTCTCCTCAGCTCTAAGACTTAGTGAATTCAGGGTTTACAGCTCTTTGGAGCAGCTGCCTGCTCAGTGACCTCTAATCAACCTTGGCACACTCTAAGTACTCAGCAAGCACTTGCTGAACCCAACCCAGGAGATTAGAAGTTTCTCAAAGGAGCGAAATAATTTCCCAGTGGGGTTCACCACACACCTTACAGCAACCAGTTCCCTCTGTGCCCTCAGAAAACACTCACTGAGGGGTAAATTCCTGTACTTTGTCTTAGAGGTAGACAAACAGGATAGGAGTTTGGGTTTTAAGTTTGGAGAGGAGAGAGACCAGCTATTTTGAAACACTAGTAACCAAACATTGTTTGCTGTGAAATGTAGACCCCACAGCAAACACTTCCCTCTAATATCGCCACCCACTGCAGCTGAAAACAGAGCCCCACCAGGCCACTCACCTCCAGCCAAGGCTCTTAAGGAGGCCTTGGGGAGTCTCAAGGTCAATCTTACCTAGCCTTTATAAAGGAGCCTGAGGAGTAGAGCTGGAGCCTGGGCTCCCCTAGAGCCTCCAGGCCTGGGGGGAAGGCTCCTGGGGAGGGGGGTCAGGCCTCTAACAGGCCCTCCGCTGCCACTACCCATGTTACTGTGGAGAACAAGCTTCCTGCTTGAGCTCCCCCTGTAGCTACTGAGCCCTTTTTTCTCCTGAGGTATCTCTTCTGTCTTATCTCTCTCTTTCTCTCTCATTCTCACTCTAATTCATAGTAACTTTGATTTGCTCTCAGTACAGTTTTCCTCTCAGTCTTTCCCATATTTGCCATCTCCATCTTCTCTACAAAGAGCCCTCTCCTCTTAATCTCCCTCTTCTCTCTCTCCCTCCTCTCTCTCCCTCCTCTCTCTATCTCCCTCCTGTCTGTCTCCCCTCCTGTCTCCCTCTCTCCCTCCTCTCTCCCCTCTCTCCCTCTCCCTCTCCTCTCCTTTCCCCTTCCCTCCCTCTCCCTCTCTTTCCTCTTCACTCCCTCCTCCACACCCTCCCTTGCTGCTTGACTGGAAACAAAAGTGAGTTTGTTGTGCGAGCAATAGGACAGTGTGGAGGCCGTGGCGAAGGTGGCAGCAACAGAAACAGGCTGGGGCCAGAGGCAGCACCTACAGCTGGGGACTCCAGTGCTCACCTATTCCAGGGAGCAGGTAATACACCAGACCAGGCTGCTTCTGGCTTGTTCTGTTCTACTCTAGTTGCTCTATAATAGCTCCATTTATTTGCCTTCTCTCTGGCCTTGAAAGAGGAAATCCAGTCTAGACTTGTGGAATGGTAGGCACAAGGGGTGGCAAGTCTTACTCCTCAGGGACTTATGTGTGGTACCACCTGGCTGGGCTTGGGGAAGGCTGGGGTCAGGGGTAGCTGGCACGAGGCAGCTGGGTGAAGGACAACGGGGGATGCTAGGAAGGAAGGTTAGGTCCAGTGTACAAGACATGCTTCGAGTAGACAGTGGACACCCTTGATAGACTTTCACCTGGACAGTAGCAGGATCAAATCTCCATTTTTAAAATAATAGTGCTTGAGAGCTGGGGGTATGGCTCAGTGGTAGAGCACTTGCCTTGGATACTCAAGGCTCTCAGTTTGGTCCTCAGCATGGAAAAAAAAAAAAGTAGTCATTGAACTGTGATCCCTTTAAGAATTGGTGATCATCAATCAGATAAATTCTGTAGACTTTTTTTTTTTTTTTGCAGAACCGGGGATTGAACTCAGGCCCTTGCACTTGCCAGGGAAGTGCTTATTCCACTGAGCCATCTCTCCCAGCCTCAATCAGATAAATTAATGATATTTTCTGCTCATAAAATTACCTGACCTGTGTCATATTTTACAGTAGAGCCCAAAGAGCACCATGATGCTCAGGAGTCCACCACAGTTTGAAGTGCTTTCAAAGCAAGCTCTGCTGCTACCTGCAGCCTGGGGATGGATAGAGGTAACCAGAGGCAAGGGAAAGTAGGTGGCAATGGCAGTGACAGAAGCAGGAGGTAGTGCGAGGCAGGGAGGGAGGGGTAGAACCTGGGCTCCAGGCAGAGGAAGGACACGGCAACATGGGTAAGACTACAGAAGGACTAAAAGAGGGCAGCTTGATCTTTTTGTGCTGGCAGGGCCTCTGTTTTCTTGATAAAGTGGGGTAGCAGATGAATAAAGAAATTAGACAGGAAGAGTATTAGAAGTGGCACAGAGGGACTGGGTCCGGGCAGCCATGGGCTGAGTGCAAGGCTGCACCCTTGAGACCACTGAGGGCAGAAGCCCTCTGTCTGCACAGCTGAGTGGTTTCTACAGTGAGGCTCACAAGCCTGGGTTCTGGAGTTGGTGGTGAAGAGAGTCAAGGACCTGTTACATTTGAGTCTTGGGTCAAGTACTTTATTCTTCTTACCTGATTTTTTTTCATTCCAACAACCCCACTCAGATGGAACGTATTCATGTGCAGGAGGCAAGTGAGATCTATATTCATACCTAGGTGGATTAGAAGCCCATTTGGCACCTGGCTTGCCCAAGAGCCCTCAGGCACTCTTGCAGAGAAGAAGACAGGGCCAGGGAATGCTTGTTTGGGCATTGCCTTTATTGGAAAGTCAAGAAGGAAGAGAAATTGATTCATGCGATGAGAGAGTATTTTAAAAATTATTGTCCATTGGGGGCTCATTGTGAAATAAAGGAGGGAAGGAAGGACTGGTAAACTGAGGAAGTATGAGACTGGGAGGAAGGGGGAAGATTTAATGAAGCCCAGGAGACTCTGGTGAAAAATGGACCAGGGCAGGCACTGGGGTTAGTGGGGAGTAACTGTATTCTTGAAAACTCTTGATATAGCATTAGAACTGAAAGAAGCGAGGTGTGGTGCTACTAACGCCTGGAGTCCAGCCTGAGGGGTGGGCAGGGATGTCTTTAGCCAAGCTGCAGGTCACCCCTTCAACATCAGGTTGTCCCTCTCTCCCCTTGGCTTGCTGTGTTCCAGTCACAATGACCAGTAAGCACATTGCACCCTCTGGATGTCTGCAACAGTTGGGGCACTCTTTCCAGATGGGCCAAAGTGGCTCCTTCAAATCTTTCAAGTCCCAGTTCAAATGCCTTTCACAAAGAGGCCTTGGTGACCTGCTGTTTCCTGTAGTTCTGCTGTTGTTTTATCTTTTCAGAACACTTCTCATTACCTGAGATGGAGCTTTATAGATTTGTTTACTTATTTATTATCTATCGTTGCCTCTGGAACATAAGCTTAGACAAGCAAGGACACAAGGATCTTCTTTACAGCTTTATTTTCAACACCTAGAACAATGCCTGACACACAGTAGACATTCACTAAATCCTGGAAGGGAGGGAAGGAAAGATTGAGGGAGGGCCAGAGAGATGGAAAAGTATATTTGGGGAAGGATCCATGTGCAGTGCTGTGATGCTGGACTTTGAGGTGCCTAAGGGACATCCAGTAGGTGGCTTCCAGTAGGCCATTGGAAAGTAGGCTGGGTGTCCAGGAGCCCAAAGGGGAAGGTGGGCCCAGATTCCACACTAGGGCAAGCCTGTCCTTCATGGCTGACTTCCTTTTCATAACCACCTTGGTGGTTGATTTGTTGTCTGTTGCAAGAAAAGACCCTTCTGGGTTTGTTATGCTAAAGTTGGAGCAGTGCTTTCATTTTACTTTTCTATTCTCTTTCTTGTTCTTGCTGCTTTCCTCCTTTGGACATTTTCCATCCTTCTTCATGTCAGTTACAAGACCTGTAGTCTAAAAGCAGTCTAAATCTTTTCATCTCTTTATCTCAAAGATATGTTGTCCACATTCGACCCAAAGTTATGTAAATCCATCTTTTCCCAGAAGCTGTGCTTGGTTTTACTGAATTGGGAAATACTGTTCCTTTCCCTTGGCACCTGCTCCATTGCAGTTGGCCTCGTGGTCTCCTGCCTTGTGCAGGGCACTTGGTAGACCTCCTGCCCTTCTTTTGCAGGGTCCCCAGCTGCTGAGCAGCTCCAGGACATCCTGGGGGAGGAAGATGAGGCTCCCAATCCCACCCTCTTCACAGAGATGGACACTCTGCAGCATGATGGAGACCAGATGGAATGGAAGGAGTCAGCCAGGTGAGATGGAGCCCCAGCAGGGAGGTAAAAGTGGGGGGGCTTTCACCATAGTGTTCCCAGGGCCAGTCCTTGTGGTGAGAAGTTGCTCCTCGCATCTTGAGTTCTACCAGGGAGCTTGCTGGTCACAGAGACCTTCCCACCTCCCTTCCTTGGTGTCCAGAGCTGGTGGGTCACCAAGAAGCAAAATAAATTTCTGACTTTGCTTTTATTTTCAAACAAACAAAAATTCAAATGGAACGGTAGAAATGTCACCTATGAGAACCTGAAAAGAATAACATAAGCATATACTTTTTTTTTTTTTTTGGTACCTATGTTGTTAGCATATATATTCTTAATGTCAACTGATTTGTACTAAATGCTGTAGATGAGATGTTCCAAGCAGTCCAGGGAAGGTGGGGAGGGCTTTTTGGAGGAAGAAGAATACACGCAGGCAAACCAAGTCTAAGCGGGAGGGAAAATCCACTGGAAAGTTCTAAGGGCCACTGAAGGAAAAGAATTTGGCTGAGTCTGAGACTGGACAGGCAGAATGAGCCCCAAAGGTGGAGTCATGGAGGAAAGCAGGGGAAGCAGGGAAGGTACTCTGGGGGCAAGAACTACTATCCCATTCTACAGACAGGATTCCAAGGTGGAGAAGGCTGAGGGTTGGAGGAAACATGCAGCTGGACCTGGTTCCCGTTCTGAGGGCTTATGCACTTTGTCATGCATTCCTCATTTCCCCAGTCACTCTGCCGCCCCACTCCAGCTGTCAGACTATTTTTACTTTTGGAGGAGCAAGTGGATCTGGAGGCAGTTCTGCTCTCAGAGTGGGAGATAAATGGGGACAAGTGTCGAGCCCAGGACATCTCTCTAGGGCTGACAGCAGTGGGCAGGACATTTCAGATGCCCAAGGCACAGCGTGAGCTTCCGTGGCCTGACACCTCCAAGAAGCTGGGGTCTGAGGTCACTGTTCTGCTTATGCACAGTCTCTTCTGCCCAAGGTGGGTCAGTAGAGAGGAGGAAAGTCAGGGAAATCCTCTAGGGGCCTAGGAAAGAGAAGGCTCCTTCTTCCCACCCTGGGAAGGCTCTGTACCCAGAACTCCTGGCAGTAACCACCAGGACTAGACCTACTATTTAGACCCCTCACACATAGCCAGGGTGCTCTTGCCATGGAGGCCTCCCAGCCTGCAGATGGGAAGTCACCCTGTACACAACACAGTTTCTGCTCAGTCTGTGTGAATTCATGGAGCCTACTGCACAATAGACCCAACTATGAAACTGATGAACTATACATCAAAAGTTTTTGGAAAGAGGCTTCTCTTAAACTATAGAGGCTTCTGGCAGTTAATGTTGGCAAGGCAGTGGGTTTCCCTGCAAGGCAGGATTTCTAAACCACTGATCCCCAAAGGGGGAGTGGCTAAGGGCCCCGGTGGGGGGCAGGGATCAGTGGAGCTGAGGGCCTTCCCCCTACAACTCCTTCTTCTCTGCTTCTTCCCCACCCTCCTGTAATCTTTTCTCCAGCTAACCCCATCTAGTTTCTTTCTAACTTTTCAAGGTATGACCAGTAAACCCTCTGTGAAGTCAGAAAGCTTCAGCCATTGACTGAGAAGTCCTCTCTGGCCTGGACAGCTCAGTTGGGTCTTCTAGGTAAACTGCACAGGTAGAGTTATTTAGGGGCCTGCCACCTCATCAAAAGAATGGGAAACATTTTCCTCAGTGAACAGGCTGTGGGACCGACCTCAGGAAGGCCAGAGGTCTCAGAAGTTTGCAGAATCTAAAAATCAGCAATTCCTAGTAGATTCCCGGCCTTCTTGGAGAGACAGAACAGAAATGCTGGGGAGGAGGGGACAGCCCTCACAGAGACAGTCAGGTTAGGAGGCCCACCACAGCAACATCAAAGAGAATGGGGGAGGGGATTCTTTAATAAAAGTATTTAATTTGTTGCAGGGAGTGTTTGCTTTATTGAGTTAGGAGATTAAGAGAGTGAAAATCTCAAATCTGCAAGGAATTTTCCCTGGTAGTGCTTTGTCAGGGGTTATTAGTTTGGGGGATGTTCAGGCACTTGAAGGAGTCAGTTCTACATGGATTTAAGTAGCTTTTTGAGCTCTGCTGAGCCTTGTACCATGAAAATAATGAGGACTCTGTGTGTGTGTGTGTGTGTGTGTGTGTGTGTGATCATTTCTAATGTAATCAATGTTGGTAGGTCAGACTGTTAATAAGATAGATTTTTGTTAACTCTGCATTCCCATGAAGGAATGCAGCTGGTTATTTGCTGATAATGACCTAGCCTGAAGGAAATGTTGGCTCCGATGGGGTGGGAGCCACACTTTCATGGGGAACAATTTGCCCAGAATTGAGTTGCCTCTCGAGCTCACTTCTGGCTGTCAGGGGAGGGGTGGGAAGAGAGTGACCCAGGTTGGAATGCACCCGACTGTACCCATGTAACCCCTTTGGGGTCACTCAGAAATAGCCAGAGCTTAATGCCTTCTAAGAGTCCTGAAAACAAATTCTAAATCCAAGCTCCCAGGCTGTGCTCAGAGCACACCATGAGCAAGAACTTGCCAGAGGTTGTTATAAGACACATCTGCTGAGAACATTTCAACGATGACAAGGAAAGGGCAGGAAGAGATGTATAAGTAGGTCATGTTGGCTGGATCCAACCAGATCAGCACATTTTCAAAAGCCTTGAATATTTTTCCACATGAAGGCAAGGACAATTCATCACCCCTGGCAGGAGGGAGGAGAAAGCTTGAACTTTCTCTCTTAACCTTGAACCCACTCCCATTTTAGAGCTTGTATAATACCTTCTTTATGGGTGTCCCCCTCTTTATGTGCTCCAGAATGCATTCCCGTCACTCTGGTCTCCCCCCCCCCATCTGGAATCAACCTTTTGGAGCTGCCAGGTGTAAAGGAGAGTGTGCAGCCACAGGCTGTCAGTGTGGACATCAACAACTCTCATTCATTCATTCATTCAGTTAATATTTAGTGATCAGAGTCTATAAACTTGAGCCAGGAGCTAGAGATTTTTAAATGGACCATGGAAAATGCCATCCTTGCTCAGTTGGACTCTCAGTGTAATGGGACATAAAGGCAAATAAATAGGCAGTTGATAATGCAATCCAACCAGACAGGAGGGATTAGGGAAGGATTCTAGGATGAAGAGATGCTTACCCTGGAGAGTGTGTCAGAGTTAGGCAGAAGAGGGGAGGGGGGAAGAGTACCCTGGCCCAGGATAGACATAGAGCAACAAGCAGAAGGTCCCCATGGCTGGGGTATGGAGCAAGGAGTAGGCACCATCACGTAGGTCTTATGCAGGCCATGCCTCAGAGTCTGAACTTGATTCTAAGGACCACTGATGAACGTTAGGTAGAGAAGGGTGAGAATTGTATATGTGTGCAAAATAAGCCATCTGGCTTTAGTATGGACAAAGGGGAAAAAAAACCCTGGCCATTTATGTATGAGGCTAGTCCAGGATACACAAGGAAATCCTGATATTGGCCATGGGGACAGAGAGAAGGAGTGAATTTCAAACATACTTTTTAGAAGGCAGCATGTGAGGGAGAAGATAGTTGGGAAGTGCCCAGCTTCACAGCTGGAGCCAGTAGAGACCAGTTTAGGAAACACAAAGGGGGTGGTAAGGAAATGTGTTAGGGAATCAGAGCCAGAGCAGAGGCTCCTGTTTTCCAGGGACTTAGTGAGCCCTGAGTTAGTAGAGCCAGGGGTGGGGCTACATGAGAGACCTTCAGAGGTCCTGCAGTCAGTGCAGGGAAGCCTTAGTTCAA
This sequence comes from Octomys mimax, assembly GCA_002564305.1. Lineage (NCBI taxonomy): Eukaryota > Metazoa > Chordata > Mammalia > Rodentia > Octodontidae > Octomys > Octomys mimax. The sequence continues at coordinate 8,952 of NDGM011087426.1, forward strand.
TTGTGGGGACAGCAAAGCAGCTGGGCAAGGGTATCTCATGGTACCCTTGGGGGATGGCACGGTTGGGTCAGTTAGTAAGGAGGGTGATAGAAAGGCTAGTTACGTGAGGCAAGATGGCAGGACTACAGCGCTCAGAGCTCCTCTCTGATGGGGTACAACTGGCTGGGAGCTCCAAAGCCCCTGGTGGGAGGTCAGCAGGAAGGATCCCCACCCCCAACCAATGACATCCTTTGATGCTTCCCTCAGCTGCAGCTGTCACAAAAGGATGAGCCCACTTGCATGCCATGCCAAGATCTTCAGTTAATTTACCTGCCCATGTTTTTATGACTCTATATCTGTGTATCTATATGTACTTTTAAAAATGTATTTAGTAAAGGGTCTACAGGGTCTTACTACACAGATTGGATTCATAGTGATCCTCCTGCTTTCAGTCTCCCAAGCACTGGGATTACAGGCATGTGCCACCAGGTCCAGTCTCAGTTGCCATCTCAGTGCCAGCATGGTACACCAGGGATTGAACCCCCGTCCCTGCATCTGCCTAAGCAGGTGCTTTAATCCGCTGAGCTATCTGCCTGGCCCTTCTATGAAACATTTTGAAGACAAAAAGTAGAGAGAATAGCATGATTATTCATATTCCTATTACTTAGCTTTATCAGCAATTTATAGTTTTCTATCTCTACCACTTTTTTGTTTTTATGAATTTTGCTTTGTTTGCTTTTATTGGAGTATTTAAAAGATATTCCCAGCTTCTGTGAATATTTCAATACTGATCTCTACGAAATTAAGCTCCTATTGTCTAATTTATTTTTCTCCACAGAGATTTCTATATTTCTTTTAAAAATGCTAATATTGGAGCCCTGGGGAAATGGTTCAGTAAAATAAGCACTTCCCTGGCAAGCACAAGGGCCTGAGTTCAACCCCCAGCTCTGCCAAAAAAAAAAAAGCTACTATCTGATTCTCAGGTCCTGAGATTCTGACATAGTTAGTCTGAGAGTCAGCCTAGATTTAGAATTTGTAGAAAGATTTGAGATGATCCTAAGGCAGCCTCAACATCCTGAGGCCTGCTGATAGAAAGAATAGTGTAATGATTCTGGTCAGGGAAGAACAGAGAAGATTATCATTTTCTTCATTGGAGGCGGGAGCTAGAGCACAGGCCTCTTGGTTTTCAGAACTTTTTAGACCCTCCTTGAAGGGAGCCCCTCTTCTCCCATCCCATGGCCTGCATGTGGGAAGCGCTGTCCACACCTGTACTAGCTCAGTGGTGCATTCTCCTGCTGTTGTTATTCTGTTGTTATTACTGTAATAGTAGTGAACTCTAATTGCATCTGACTGAGTCACTAGGCACAGAAAAGGCCTCAGTTCAGGACCTCATCTATGTGACAGAGCTGCTTTCTGTGACATGTGACTTCCCTAGGTTCTGTTTAGCTTTATCCTAGCTGAGAAAGGGGCACCTATGCCCACCCCTGGCTCACACAGAGGCCAGAGGCTACATCACCACCCAAGCCTTGGAAAAAAATCCCTAAAAATCTTTTTCCAATGTGGAGATTTTCTTTCCACTTGACCTGCTTCTCCAACTCTAATTCCCCACTTTTTGAAGCCAACTGTGGTATAAATGTCACTTTGCAATGAGTTGTATGGGATTACTTTAACCATTTTAGCTTCGACAAGTTGTTAAGCCTGGCTCTGGCCAGAGACTCTTTTTTTTTTTTTTTTTTGGCAGAACCAGGGGTTGAACTCAGGCCCTTGCACTTGCCAGGCAA
>NDGM011087437.1:0-12828 GCA_002564305.1 Octomys mimax
GGAGAGGGTCCGGCCCACGCTGCGCCTCGGCTGGGAGTACTCCCACCCGCGCAGGGTAGCAGGAAGCTCTCCGAAAAATATTCTTACTCATCAATATTTTTCTAAAGTTTACAAATAAGATAATTATTCTAATAATGGGATGCAGTTTTCTCTATGTTTACAGTTGTGTTTGGAATTAGATTCACTCAAAGAAAAGAAAATATTTATAAAAATGTAGCACAAAATAGTCAATGAAAGTGATGTATGTCTGAGAAAAGTAATTAAGATGTATACAGTTTATACATGACATGGATATTCTCAAAAATCATTTGAGCTGGTTAGACAACTTTCCTTGGACATCGTTAAATTTTGATGAGTACTATGGAATTTCATGTGATTTGTTTTCTATCTTAATTTAAAATTTGCTATTTTATTCTTTATTCTTTCCAGAATATCAAGTTATAATATGCAAGTCATACATATATTTAAGACTCATAAAAACATAATTTTAAATAGAAAAATTAAACCAGAAATTTGAAGTAGCTACAAATATTTGTTTGGGGAAACCTTGTTGTCCAAAAATTTGATAAATCATGCCTGAAAAATACCTCTCGAAACAGTAAAATTTTGCTAGTAGATTTATTAATTAAACAGTATATGTATGTGACAGGGTATATATTTGTCAAAATTTAAGAAATAAAAAAGCCTCTTTTTGGCAAAATGTTTAATAAGCAGACACATATTTGTGAAAACACTATTCTTTTTTTAAAAAAATCTTGATTTTTTGTGTTTATTAATATTTCTCTCATTTTAATACATAGCAGTACAATATTACATGGAAATTATAAAATAACACTTGATTTTATTTTTAAAGGTACCAAACATGCATATTCATCTTCTTTCTTCAGGAAAAACAATATTTTTATATTATAAAAAGAAAGTAGCCCCCACACCTGGGTCATTCATCGAATGAATTGGACGCTAAATGAAGAGCCGTGTGGATCATGTGTGTTTCAATATTCAGAATAAAGAAATTGTGAGTTGAAATTCCAACCTGATGACTTTGCTTTCATTTGTGTAACTCTCACATATAACACTGTTACAGAACACAAAATTACAGCACTGCACTGTATACTACAATCATCAAAAGTATAGTATTATACAAACAAGGTGTATTGTATACAAGAATAATGAGGCTCTATAAACAAGATGTAGAGAACTACATAAACATAAGAAGAGGTGTCATAAGTCTGAGCTTGTCTTTATCAATCTATCTAATGAAGTCTGGGTACAGTAAACATCATTAAAAGGAATAATATGGTAGACCCATCCATAAATGAAGTTAGCCTTATCTATTTCTATTTTAAAACTTTTCTTTATGCTATAATTTCATCTAAACGCTGAAAACTTTTTAAATTTCAATCTAACTTTCTTCCATGCAAACTGAATATTCTTTTCAAATTTCTCTGGATGATAATAGACAAAATCTATAATGCCTCTGATTCTGAAAATACATGTTATATTGAACAAAAATAAAAATAAAAGTTAGGTACAACTTTTCATCCAGAAAAATCATATACACAGAGAGTTCTTAGATTTCCTTCAACAATGAACAAAAGAGAGACTGAAGTGAAGGATTCTCACCTAAGACTTCGATGGCTTCATTATAGTTGTTAACCAAGTACTTCCATTTATTAAAAGAAAATAGTTAAAATTACACATCAGTATGCATGAAGGAATGTTCAAGTCTATTGCTCATTTATCTTTAAAATACTTGTTGATGTAACAGGAAACAAAAGTAATGCAAGAACATTTTCCAGAAGAATCAATGTATATCAAAGAGCTATTTATTTTCTCTCACAGATATCTGAATTTCATGAAGGAAAGTCCCACCACAAGCATTGTAGTCTTCAGAACAGGTATGTTTTCTGTCATATTTATGATACACTATCATCCACTTTTGATTTGATTAATAGCCTATCTTATTTTGATGCACTAAACAACGGAAATAAATGCCCTAGGAAGACACTGGTGCCTATTTATGAGATATTCTCACCCAGGTAATTGAACTGAGGAACTTTGGCTCTGACTAGGGAACAAGACTAACTTACATGACCTAAACAATTGCTGAGTCAAACTCAAATATGTCTTTTAGATAAAGATAGAAGTGAATATAACACAGATATCAAAAATATCACAATTCAGGAGTGGCAGAAAAAGCTGAGATGTTTTGTACACTGAAAATGATTTATCTAACATTTCTGGAATTGGTAAAGATTCCATAATTACTAAGTAATGGTCGACACATTCTCCTCTGGGCGTTGGTGTGTCAGATCCATGCATGTGGACAGTAACTGTTAAGTCCCTGAGACTGCAGACCTTTCTTACTTCTAGATGACAGTAATACAATTTGTTTGTGATTCATGCTAGCCCAGAAGTTTAACTTAATTACTACTGTGTAATATTACCAAACACAGGTGAAAATCAAGATGTAGACATCACAGTCTGTGTTATTTTCACTGAATTAAAACTAAATAACATGTTAGAATGACCAAGTTTGCATTATCTGCATTAGCCACCTTTTATTTAAATATTATTGCACGCTACCATAGGTTTTTAATGAATTAAAAGGACTTCATCATTTATCATTGTCTATTTTTCTTTCCTTTATCTGAAGTCTATCTATCCTCTCTCAGAAACCCTTAAACTAAATTGAATGAATCACCTATGAAATTTGATGTGAAATATGAAACGATTGCCTTTTTCTCTAATGTCAAAAAGCTTCGGTTTTCAGCAGCTATGAAATTAACTTTTTCAAATGGACTTGCAAATCTGCATTAGTCCATGCATTGATTGGGACACAGTGGTAATTACTGCCCTCGAGACTTGCTGTGGTGAAAGGTAATTCCCACTGTATGGTAATAAAATTGGCAATATGGGGCATTTAGAGGTGTTACCTTTGAGAGGTGATTGGGATTAAAGGTTGTCCCCATGATTGAATCCTGGCGATTTTATAGAGAGAGACAGGAAAGAAAGCTAAGCATGCACACAGGCATGCCCCCCGTCTCTCAGCATACGCTACTGTATGCAGCCTTGCACAACAACAAAGGCAGAAAGCCATCCACAGATGTGAGTTCCCAACCTTGATTTCCACACCCCGAAGTCACTATTAACCTCTTTTCTTTGTAACTCACTCTCTATGGTATTGTTTTGGCTTCAGAAAACAGACACCACATATATAAGTTACATACTTTTTTAATACCTTGATGGAACATATAGGTCAGTGAAATTAAACGTATGTTGTCAATTTTCATATAAAGCAATTCGTGTAAGTCACTTCCAAATTCAGATATAGTGTCAATACAATATAGCATCACACTACCTTAATCTTGTATTTTAATATTCTACCAGGAGTGGTAACCTAAATTATGTGCTATGAACTTTAGAAAATTAATTAGAATTATAAATGGGAAACTAAATTTTCCTCACTGCAGGAAAATATCATTTCAGAAAGCAGGAAATAAATATCAGGTATTCTGTAGAAAGCATGAACGTTCATTTTTCTTTTCAGGAAAACATAGCAGCTTTGACACCATATATTTTAGATAATGAAATAAATCAGTGGATATTTTGGAGTCCACTCAGCTTTATAATTTTCAATAAAATATTCAAGAGGAATAATCTTTTTATGCAAATGGTAAATTCTAGTTTTTATTTGATAAAGCACATGGAAGAGAGGAATAGTCTTACATACGTGTCTGACAGCAGATTCTTACATATCAGAGAATTTTTCTGTAAAAGCTTCTAATTGTATGTAGCAGTTATTCCTTCATTTCTTCCTCCTTTTTGCTGTGGTTGATATTGCATATTTATTGTAGCAGTTTCCCTGAAGTATGCATATTTAAGGTTAGACCCCTTTGAAATGCAGCCTTTGGGGCATTACTATAAGTCAGTGAAAAGTGAATTCAAGGTGAAAACTGTGTGCCACGCTTACACTGGTGCCAAGGAGATGTGAGTGATCAGAGGAAAGTGCAACACTAGGAAGCAACAGAGATTGCACAATGCTTGTCATTACAGTAGTGCATTTGCTGGGTGAGATTTCTGACTGCATGTCCTGCCACTTAGAAGACGGCATGATGAGCTTTCTACTAAACTATGACTAGATCCCTCTTCTCTGACATTGTAAGGTGAAGGTTTCATGTATAAAAGTAAGGAAATACACTGGCTTGTACTGAGAAAAATGAATCTCAAGGTTCTTAACTGTTTAATGCATTGGGAGGCTGATGGTATTCTAGCTACTAAGTGAAAGTTTACATATAAAAATAAAACACCTTCTGAGAGTAGTCTACATTCTAAGTCAAATGTAAGTAACTTTCAGACAGCCTCGGGTACTTCTTCAAAGAGCAATACTTTACTTAACCCCACTTAAGAAAAGTGATTAAATTGTGGTAGCACAGGGTAAAGTACATAACTCTGCAGAGAATACTGTGTATTACTGGAAGTAAAAGAAGAACATGTCTAAGGTGTCTAAGAGATAACATCAGAGTCAAATATCACATCATCCTTAAGATAGAAAGTGTTTCCAGGAAGAAAAAGTGAACAAATGCAATCGTTGAGGTTATATGCATCTTTCCTCATAGAATAGTAGACTTGATTTAGAAAAATAAATTTATAACATTAATGGCTAATGAGAATATATGTCCACAAATTATCAGAAATATATTAAGAAAACTTCCAAAAGTATAAACAGAAGGTAAAATATCTTCAATAAATTAAACAAGTTGAAGACAAGGGTACAGATAAAATTAGCAAACTGAAGAATAGCATACAAATAATCTTGACAGGCTTCATTGTAATATGAAAAGTACAAAATAGGGATAAGCTATACAAGACAAAAATGGTTCAATTTTGTTCAATCAAGAACCCAAAAGAATAAATAAATGGAACATAGAGAATAATGAAAAGATCACTGAAAATTTCCAAACTAAAGAAAGGTGAATATGTCATATTGAAAATGTACAGATAAAGGCCATTAGTAGAAATAATAAATAGTCATAAACTAGCACTTCAAGAACATAATAGAGGGAAAAAGCCTAACTACAAAGAGAAAACACACAGACACAGATTATTAAAGAAAACAAATGTGTTACTAAATATCAACATATAGAAAATAGATTATTAATTAGATCAATTGATCTGTTCAGTTGACAGGCATTTGGTTTGTTTCCAAGACTTAGCTAGGACAAATTGGTGCCGCTCTAAACATGGATACACATATATCGCTGTAGTATGTTTTCAGTTCTTCTAGAAAAAATAACCAGTAGGAGAATACCTGGGTTGAATGGGAGCTCTAACCCTAGATTTTTGGCAGTTTCCACACTGATTTCCATAGTGGTTGTACTAAGTCTATTCTCTCACCAAAATTGGAGAAGTGTTCCTTTTTGCTATTGTCCCCTCAAACATTTGTTATTTGTTGACTTCTTCTTTTTTTTCTGTGTGGAACTGGGGAATGAACTCAGGCCCTTGCACTTGCCAGGCAAGCACTTATTCTACTGAGCTATCTCTTGGGCCCCCATTTTTTTTTAGATGACTTCCTGATGATATCTATTCTTTCTGGGGAGAAATAGAATTTCACTGTTGTTTTAACTTGCATTTTTTGAATGATCAGTGATGCTGAACATTTTTTCACATATTTATTTGCCATTCATATTTCATCTGAGACGTGTATATTCATCTCAGATGCCCATTTTTGGACTAGGTCTTTAAATTTTAGGGACCTGATTTTTTTTTTAAAGTTCTTCACATGTGCAGATAGGAGTTTACTGAGGGATAGTGCACTAATTTTGTTTTTCCCAATTAATGGGTTTCTTTTTACTCTGTTGGTGACTACTTTTGATGTTCAAAAAATTTTCCATAAAATGAGATCCCAGTTGTTGATTCTTTGAAATATTTCCTGTGTGGTCTCTCTGTCTGTCTGTCTGTCTCTCTCTTTCTCTCTCTCTCTCTCTCTCTCTCTCTCTCTCTCTCTCTCTTCCTGTATTTAGGACAGGGTCTATAGGTTCTCACTACACAGATTGGACCTGGAGTGATTCTCCTATTTTCAGCCTCCCAAATGCTGGGATTATAGGCTGGCACCACCACTCTAGTCTCGATTGCCATCTCAGTATGCCCTAGGGGCAGGGCAAGCACGGCATGCTGGGGATCGAACCCTCAGCCCCTGAATCTGCCTAAGCAAGTGCTTTAGTCTGCTGACCTATCAGGCTGGCCTTGTAGTTTGGTTCTTGTTCATGAAATCTCCAGCTACCCCTATGTCTTCAAGATTTCTACCTGCTTTCTCTTAAAGTAGATTTAGTGTTTTTCTTTTTATATTTAAGACTTTGATCCTTTTTTTTTTAATTTAGTACATGATGATAGACATGGATCTAATTTTAGTCTTCAGCAGTCAGTATTATTTCATCATAAGAAACTTCATAATACACAAAAACTAACATCTGTATAGATGGTCACTACTGAAAACCCATAGTTTGCTGTTATCTCTGTTTTCCTTATCATATTTTCTGTCATTATTAATATTACAAACACAAATAATAAAATTTGTGCATTAATACTAACAGAGAAATAATGCACAACTAAATGAAAAATACAATTCTTATCTACAAAAGCCTAAAGTAAAACATACTTTAACCAGCAAGAATGCCCAGAAAAGGCATCACAAAATAATACAAAATGAGTAAATTGAAAAGTGTATTCCTATGTAGTAGAAACAAATAATTGGAATTAGAAGATAAACTACTGAATTGAGTGATAAATTTTATAATACTCTTAAATGTAAAGCTAGTAAAGGTGAATTAAAAATTATGAAGAAGACATAATAGCAACAAGAACTCAACTTTTTAGCAAAAGTCAAAAATTTAATGAATGGGAAATGTATACATGTTTGAAAGGAAAGTCTCACTGTTGTAGTTTGGATTTTGAATATTTCCTAAAGATCCCTGTACAAAAGGCTTAGGCCGTAAGCTGTGGCACTATTTTAAAGTGATTGAGCCTTTTGGAAGTGACTCATATTGGAAAGAAGTTAAGCTATTGCAAAATTATTCAAGGGGGATTACAGGACCTTAGTTTCACAAACTGTTTCTGTTGGTAATGTCCCAGAAGTGACATAAATGATTATCATGCCTCTTCGCAGGCCTAAAAACACCAACTAGGGCCTGAAACTTCCAAAACTGTGATCTAAAATAAAGCTTTCCCCCTTAATCTTGGGTATTTTGGCATGGTACTCAAACGCTGATCAATCCACTCACTATTGTCAAGGTGACACTTTTGGAAAGCTCTTTGTAAATTCAACATAATACCACACCAGATGATAATAAAATTAACATAAAAATCATAGTCATTTTCACTGTGCACTTGGTGAAGAGGAAGACAAGGAAACATTTCTCATATTTTGAGCCTTAGAACCCAAAAGCAATTCTCATATTTTGAGCCTCAGGGTGTTAGAAAATGAATGAGTAATGAAGATTCATTCAAACTCCATACTGTATTCATGGGCTATGAATGCAGATCTCAACTGCTCCTGATGCTTCCATGACTACTGCTGTATAGTACAGCTTGAGGATGTAGGGCATCCTGACAACTGCAGGGCAGGAGGTGCCATGGATACTGCAGACCATGAGGTAGTGGCTGTAGGAAGATCCAACTAATCTCACAGAGCAGGTGCAGGCTCTCCAAAACCACTGAGGGACAGCTGTGAGTGGCATCATAGTAGGGTTGTGTCAGGTTGAAATAGGAGTGCTTTGGACTTTTGTACCTGTCATGAACATTCAGCATCATCTTGCTATCACATTCATCCATGATGAAAGCCTTAACCTGTGCAGTCCACTCCTAGTTCTAAAGCTGAAATGAATGTATGTGTTGAGAGGAGAGAGAGGAAGAGAGGGACAGAGGGACAAAGGAGAGGGAAAGAGAGACAAAGAGAGAAAGAGAAGGAGAGAGAGAGAGAGAGAAGAATATGGGAGAAAGAGAAAGCAAAGAAGGAAGGAAGGATGGGAGGGAGGAATGCAGGGAGGGACAGAAGGAGGATGGAGGAAGGGAGAAACAGAAAATTGGGAGAGAACTGATAGGAGCTGGGCACCCAATTCAAAGTGCTGCACTCTCTTCTCTTGAATATTTGGATATGAGAGTGAATTGTATGCTGCCAAACTTGAAGAGATTAGATAAAATTATAACTGTTGAAATCTATCACAACTTCATCATTGATATTGAGATTATTTTAACTGAAGCATAATTTCTTCTTCAGTAGTGTAGGAGACAAGGGAAGACAAAATTAGAGAAGTTCTACTTTTTTATAATAGTTTTGTTAGGATATCATCAACATACTATAAAGTATGTTCTTTTTTCAAAACATACACAATAGTAAAAAGTAAAAATAATTAAAACAATACAACATTTCATTAAATAGGACTGGAGAGATAGCTCAGCAGCATAAGAGCCTGCCTGGCAAGTACAAGTTTCCAAGTTCAATTCCTGGCACCACAGACCATGCTAGCCCTGGAACTATAGGCATGTCGTGCCAGTCCCTGAACCAAGTGTGGTGGTGCTGCAGGCAGCCAAATTACATAGAAATATTAGAGGCAGTCAGACAGGGCATGCCCTCAAAGAAGATAACACAGAAGACAAGATACCCTGCAACTGTTGGAGGCACATGTCCCTGTTTGAGCTAGACCTAAAGACCAAAGATCAAACAAATGCTAACCTCCCTGCAGATTAGCATCCAGGATTGATTTTCACCCTGAGGGAGCAAGAAGAATCATCAATCCAACTCTATTAGATGGCTACCAGATAAAGTACTGTTTCACTTTCATGCCTGCTTGCTACCTGACTCGCTTCCCCATTTGGTCCTGGAATCAATCAATTTTACCTGAGCAATGGTGCTTGTAATCTCATTGGTTGGCCATAGNTTTGTCCCACCCCACATCCACCTAAGCGAATTCCCATTTTCTCCACCTTAGCCCCACATGGTTTTGTACTATAAAAGTCCCTGGAAGAGACAACTTCCTGGGGACAACCCACTCGGGTCCCCTTCCTGTCCCTCTCTTGGACAAATTCATTCTTGGCTTTTAGAGAACATGAACTTGTCCAGATCGGGTTGGGAGATGATTTTTCCCTGTGTCATTTGGAGGTTCCCCATATTATTTGGAGGTCACCCATCCAAGATCAGTCTTTCTCCCTATATCAGTGGCACATGCCTATAATCCCAGCACTAGGAAAGCTGAGGCAAGAGAATCACTATGAGTCCAAACTGGGTAGCGAGACCCTGCACCAAGAAGAAAAAAATTTCATTAAACAAAGTAATAGATATTCAACAATGGAGGCTGTACTTCATGATGTTTTCTTCAAATTAGTTCTTTAGGTTAGTGGACACAAATCATAGAAAACCTGAAAATTTGATTTTAAAAAGCAAAATAAAACAAAACAACATCAACAAAATAGTAATAAGAAATTCAATAACAAAACAAAGAATAAAAAAAAAGTAAGCATTAACTGCTTGTTTCAAAGGCCAGCAGAAATTGGCAGTACAGTTATCCAAACTATCATGTATATATACATTAACATATCTTTTTCCCTTCTTTCATCCTTTTCCTCCTCCAATTTTTCCTTACCATTGAACAGATTCTTTCCTTAATCACAGTATCTATTGTACCTTTAAGAATTTATTTACTCTTCCAGTGTTTCACACTAGCAAGGTAATACAATGTTTGCACATGTGGATCTGATTTATGTCACTTATCAATAGTTTCTAGTTGCATCCATCTATCTACAAAATTCTTGAATTTTTCTTTTTTATAGCTGAGTAGTACTTCATCATATAAAAATACCACATGTTCTTTATCCATTCCTCAGCTGATAGCATTTGGTTTGTTTCCAAGTTCTAGCTATGATAATTTTCACAGCTATAAACACGGGTACACATATATCACTGTATTATGATGATTTCAGTTCTTTGCAAAAAATTCCTAGGAGAGGAATAGCTGGCTTGAAATTATGACATCTTAAGAAGCAGAATCTGTGGTTTCTATCTATGCCTTGGTGATAAGGAATGGAAAGTTAGTTAATATGATTGACCATATCAGACAGGTGAACTATAAACCTGAAGGCCACTGTCCGAGAGGTTTTGTTGTTGCTATAACAAAATACTCATGGGTCAAATATATATAAGTTGCTTCAGCTCAAAGTTCTGCATTTTCAAAAGCATGATGCAAGTGAGCTCTGCTGAAGGCCTCACTGTAGATAGCATCACACAGAGGGCAGCATATGCTAAAGTGCTAACACATGTGGAATGGGAACTTAAACACTGAGACCGTTACATCAATCCATTCTCCGGGAAACCAACCCAATGCTAAGAAGTTTTATTAACCCTATTTTAGGGGAGTGTCCCATAACTTAATTACCTTTCGATAGGCCTCACCACTTCAGAGTTCCATTCCCTCAACCCTGTGGACCAAGCTTCCTCCCTATGAACCTTTAGAGACTCATTCAAACAATTTCTAAACTACAGCATCATAACCTTAGCTGTTTCCAAGATCCCGCCTCAGTATACCTCCGAGTATGAAAGTTCACAGGAAGGAGAGACTCAAGACTGCAGCAAGGAAAGCCATCTGATGGTTTCACAGAGGATTCTCTTATAACAGGAAACAGAAGAAATGACTCATACACTTCAAAAAAGATAAATATTCTACACACAAAAATAGCATAAGTTAAAGTTTTAGAGGCATGGTAGGATAGGTAGCTAGTAGAGGATAAAATGAAGAGGTTCCATGAACAGGTCTTATTGGGATACATTTTAAGAGGAAAATTACTTTAAAAATTCAACTTCAAATGTGACATAAATCAATATTGATTTGTACAAGTGATAAATTCCTCCTTCTAAAGTATTAGTAACTCATTTATGTTCATGTGTTGAGTACTATATTTTTTTGTGGCCAACTCAACCTACCTTGAGGGCAAGGCTGGTACAGTATGTGGTACAGGGTCCCTGCACTTGCTTAAGTTTGCCTAAGCGAGCAATTTACACCCCTAAGCTATCTTACCTGCCCAAGTATTCTTCCTGAAAATTGAAAGTGGCTGTGAGATTCTGGGATTTCTGCAATTGTGTAGGGAGAAAATTGAATTAACTATTAAAGTTTAAAAAATAATAAATTAAGAAACATTTGGAGCACTACTGTAAGACACTATAACACATTAAGCTTTAGTGTATATATAACAATTCTTACATGTCAAATGTCTGGGTCCAGGCCTAAGACCATCAATCTTCTGCTCAGAGGCATGACAACAGAACAAAATACAGACAACATATGTATTTTAGTTACAAGGAGCACTGAGATGGTCAAAGACCAACAGGTTAAACCATGAGGAGGCTTGATGTCTGACTTCTATTAGGTGCACAGCTTGCCTGGGTGGTATGTTGGTGGGCTGTAGGAAGAGGTAGGGGGAACATTTTTGATTATATTCAATTTATGTCTTTAAGTTTCTCAAACTTTCCTCATAATCAACTATCATATTGAAAGGAAAACTTCAGTGTAAATTCTTGAGAAAGCTAAAGGAGAGTATGTGAAAAAATGTCACCATGTAATACTGGAATTTGGCCTTAACATGAACACAAAAGAAAGAAGTGGAACTGGATAGCTTTTCACAATTCTTACCAAAAAATTCAGTAATTATTAAATCCATTTTTTAGAATTTTGGAGTATTTATAAAAATTTATGATCCCTCAAAATTCATATTTTCTATTTTAGCTACTTTTAAAAGTTTTAAGACTTCACTTACAATATTTAAATTATTTGTATAAATCATATGTATTAACTAGTATATATATTATCTCTGTGGAACTAAAAGTCCTTAATTAAAATACACACTTTTCTTCTATACAAAATTCCAGAGAAAGGGTAGGGTTTCTGACAATTACACTGTTCCATTGCTTTCGATAGAAAGTAGACATAATTTTTAGCTACACTCTTGATGCACGTCCTGCATTAGAAAGCGCAGTTCTTAATTGAAATTGACTGCTTCAGTGCCTATTACCAACAGGGTGACGAATAAGAAATTAGTTATAGACAGCACAATTAGCTACAGTAGGGCTTGGTAAGAAAGTACACTCTGTACCTCAACTGATTTCTACTTTAAATTAAAGGATGGTTATTTTATGAAGACTAAAACGTGCAAGAAAGAGCAACATGCAACTTCTGCCATCAGTTGTGACTGTCTCAGGACAATCACCTTTCATCCTTATTCACGTAGAAAATGTCTCTATATTCTCAAAGTTGTGATTGTAAATTACTTCACAAATTAATTATGTAAATGATAACATTTTACCCGGGGAAAAATTCAGTTAATGTAAACTTCTTATTTAATAATAAATATTTAAGAGATGATGTTTAGATAATTTTTTTAGCAGCCTTGTGTAAAAAGTCCAAATTGTTAAAAGCAAATTAGAAAATGTATCAGAAAGAAACAATAACAGGCATTTTAGACTCTGAGTGTTTCAGCAATTGTAATTTAAATGCTTAAAATGAAGTTTAGCCTCTTTTTTTTTTATAAAACACCACACAAAATGTTAGAGATGTAGGTTTAAATATATACTTTTTAATTTAAATCTTGTCATCTAGAAATAAACATAAGCAATGTGAAAACTCATGATGTAAATGAAAATGTTAATTGCTCATATTACAGGCAAAGAAGTAATGTCATAAATATGATTTTATAAAATTTTGTTGAAATTTGTCAAAATAATCAGGAGAGATCTTTTTCTCTTTCTTTCTTTCTTTCTTTCTTTCTTTCTTTCTTTCTTTCTTT
>NDGM011087472.1:0-18499 GCA_002564305.1 Octomys mimax
ATATATATATATATATATATATATATATATATATATGAAGGAAAAGTGGCAAAATGTTGACAAGTGGTAAATTCAGATGAAAAGCACTGTAGTACCTTCACAACTCTTACCTAATTTGAAGTCTTTCACTTAAAAAAAAATTAGATAAGGGGGAGGTGGGGAAACTTGAAAGCTATCCTCAGTGACAGGGCTCGGCCTCATCTGAAGGACAGAACAGTCAGAAAAGTGCATTTCTAGTTTGGAAGGAGTCAGGATATTTCAAATGCCATGACCAAAGAAATCTGTATGTTTTAATCATACTTAAAATAAGTACAATTCAGTAAATGGACAATTCATTTGTTATGCAGGAGAGTGAAATGCAGCACACAAGCTAAAAGTGAAACACTATGAACTGACCAGTAGCCAGCTTCAGGAACAGTGTCCGCGCAGCTTGGGACAGTGCGCATACTGATATCCCCACACAGGGTCATGCCTGAACCCTGGCTCCACTGGGAACCCACACATAAGGCTTTAAATTTTTTCTTTTGATTTACAGAACCTCTGCTGAATAATCAAGAACAAACACCTTAAAATTCTAGCCAATGTCTATACATTAATTAATTCATTCTATTTCCAAGGAAATTCATGATGTATAAATAATATTTTGATATCTAAAAGGAAAAAAATAAAAGCGTATGTACATGAAGTAATAATTACTCTAGGCCCAGATTTCCACGCTCTCTCACTGCCTGTTGCACCTGCAGCAAATACTGAGCCATTCCCATAGGAGTCTCTGCTGGCTTCCACACCTAGTCCCCAGCCAGACAGCCTGGGTGTCTGTTACTCACATCACCTGGTTTCTCTATCACTATCACGCAGCCTTTCTGCTTTTGTCTACAAAGGTGCAGAGAATCAGGTCCACACTACAAAGTAGTTATTTTTGTTTACAGCTTATCTGGTGATGATGTAAGAAAATGTCTTATACAAAAGTAGTGGGACAGACACCAACCAATATAAAATTCATAAAATTAAATAAAATAACATTCTGCTTCTTTCACAGATCAAAAGGAATATCTCTATTAAAGTTAAGCAGGATTAAAACAATTCTCCCTTTACTTTTTGTAGTTCAATTATAGTGTGAAATAAACAGGCAATTTTACTAGTTGGGAAAAAGTTTCATACTCCAGAAAATTTAAGCCTCTATTTCCATTGCTCCAGCCTCAAGTTGCATATTCTGTATGATCTAATGTATGACATTTAGCACTTTGTAAACAAATAATCTTCAGTGGCATTTCTTTTTTAATGTATTTAGTACAGGGTACACAGGGTCTCACTATATAGATTGGACTCATAGTGATTCCCCTGTTTTCAGCCTTGCCAGCACGCCCAATCTCTGTGGTATCATTTTTATATCATACCTTTATTTGACATAAACATATTTCAGGTATCAAAATATTTTATATTAGAGTACAGCTGATCATCATAAACAAAAATATATTTGATGGTCCTTCACATATCCTTATATTCTAAAAATATAACATATGCCATGTGCAAACAGAGAGTTGGACTACATAATGATTTAAAGCATTCAGATTATATGACTAAAAACTTGGCTTTCTATTGAGAATATGGAGCCTTATATGGTATCATCTTCCCATACAAAACTCATAACTAGATTCAAGGGCTGGCCAGATAGCTCAGCAGACTAAAGCACCTGCTTAGGCAGAGTGCAGGGGCTGGGGTTTGATCCCCAGCATCATCAGCCATGCTGGCCCCAATCCTGGGGCATGCGGAGATAGTGAAACTAAAAACAGGAGGATCACTGAGTCTGATCTACAGAGTGAGACCCTGTAGACCCCATAGTAAATACTTTTTTTAAAAAAGAAAGAATTAGATTCACCAAGGTTCAGCCCACACATGTTTTTCTTTGTCTCATCAGTCTGTCAAACACATGCATTGAACTCTTCTTTCTAATAGCGATTCTCAAAAAGCTAGCAGTGTGGGCAGACACGCTATGGACGATCTGGTCCATTCAAGTCTCTTGGTGGTATAAGGAAAGCATCTTCACTAGCCACAGTCCCACTGCAGAGGGAAGGCAAAACCAGGACGTCTATAAGGAGGTGAGTCATGCAAGACAGCGTCTGACAAAAAACATTTATAGAGTGTTGTCGACAGAGAAGAGTTCCCTGTGCAGAGAAGCTGGGGAAGAACCCACAATCGATATGGACTCTTATGAGTTGAGGATGGTCCTGGGAGGAAGGACTGGGTTGGACCATGAGGGAAGGGAATGTGGACAGAGACAGAAGTGAAATATAAAGGACGACACACAGCGTGGAATTTGGGCACAGAAGCAAGATGAGCCCAGTCAGATGAGAGCTGAGGAATAGTGGAAAAGTACCGGTGGCCAGGTGGGCAGAGGCAATAGTATGAAAGCTGGTAGGCAGAGACTAGGGGAAGCCACAGGACTGGGCAAAGAAAGGTGAGCGATAGGTGAGAAAGAAAAATGAGAACAATGTCAGCAAACACTGGATTAGCAGAAAAAACAACTCAGAGAACTAAAGAATAACTCAATGTGACCATGACTCCTAACACATTATATACTTGTCCTTCTATCTTTTCAATGAGACCACTAAAGAAAAATACAAACTGAGTACAGAAATGCTCAAAGAGCTGATGCATTCTTTATCAATTAAAGAAATTAGTTCATTTGGAAATCCATCTGGAGTTCTTTCACCAGCTTTGAAACACAGGTCTGAAAGTGTGGAGTAGAAAGTGATATTGTTAATAAAATGAGAAGACAGGTTATTGATATGAGCTGAGATCCTCAAGACATGAAAAATTACTTGTTGTCAGATTTAAAGAGAAAAACTAAACAATCAAAATTTTTAGTCTTTTTTTAGTGATCAATGGTGAAACTGTTGGACATATGGATTCAACAAAATAAAAATATGTTTGGGTCCAGGCATCTCATCCAAATGGATTTTCATGAAAGAAAGAAATGACATAGACTAAAGGTAAATACCACTAACACCCCAGGAAGCTGAAAAGAAAAACAAGCAGTAGGGGAAATACGCTCTCAGTGGTCAGAAGCCCCAGTGATTCCCAGCAATTCCATGCTCAGCTTTTCTTGAAATAACAAACCCTCTAAAGAGAAGTCAGTGTCTTCTGAGCTCTCACAGTGATGGGGAAAATCTCAGCCAGCAGGGATATAGGAGCTGACTAGTCACACTTGGCAGACATCTGTGCTGCAAATAGAGTCAACAGGAAGCTTCGTATGTTAGGGAGGCTGAGCTACTGTGAACCATAGAGAGATGATTTAAACAAAGGCGTTTGTGGCCACCGTCAAGAGTCTGACTGGAAAAGGGCAGTTGTCTCAAAACAATCAGCCCTAATTCCAAACTGTCTTTTATCTAAGTTTCCCAAAGTCTGTGTTCTAGTTATTTTTTTTTTTTCATTAAATTTTATGTGGGAGGGGAGAGGATAGAGAGAGCAGGCTGCTGATGGTGGAGCTGCTACTATGTGTTGTCACTCTGGACAAAACCTGCCATGGCAGGCCTATGATCACAAAATTCAAATGCTGCATCTACATGTAGGTACGTAAGCCAGGACTTCAACTGAAGCCCTCTTATTAAATATTTCCTAATTGGAAGTCTACATATATACTCCATGTTCATTTATTCCTTAGGGAGGTCAAGAAGTTCCTTATACTGTACTAATTAAAA
Source organism: Octomys mimax (assembly GCA_002564305.1). Classification (NCBI taxonomy): domain Eukaryota; kingdom Metazoa; phylum Chordata; class Mammalia; order Rodentia; family Octodontidae; genus Octomys; species Octomys mimax. The sequence goes on from NDGM011087472.1 coordinate 3,702, forward strand.
TATGTAATTCTTCACTCAGTTGAGTCCTAGATCTAACCCACAATGTTTAAAAATAATTACTGAAAAAGTTAACTAACTTTGAATATTTTTTTGTTATTGTTGATGTATTTTTTTCTTTCTTTCTTTTTTTTTTTAACTACCAGAAATATCAATTCTAGGCCATGGAATTCGTGAAACTTGGTCTTCTTTAAATGTTAACCCAACATACAAAGCTACTCATCATGGACAAAACAAGTAATAATTTTTAAAGGACAGAAGTGACATAACTACCTCTGGTCTTGTGTATAAAGAGCAAGAATGGTCTGAAAATGGTTTGAGACCCACTGCAGGTCTCTGAGACCCTTTCAGGGAACCTATGAGGTCAAGCCATCTATACAATAGCACAACATTTCTCATCCTCCATAATTCTATAGCAGAGTTTACTAGAGGCTTCTTGGCACACAATGATGATGTCATCACTGTGTGCTAAAGAATCCTGTGTTCTGCCATCCTTATATTTCAAAAATTTGTCATTGAATTTAACAAATCCCCATTTACTGATACTGCAGTAAACTTTGATAGATATATTAAAGCTTGCCTAAATTCATGATTTTAAGAATGCAACAAGTATCTGAGATCAAATTTTTATAGAGGGTAGTGGTTTTAGTAAGAAAAGACCAGACATTTGGAACTTTACTGAAGTCATAATTTTGTAACATGGTGCCACACAATCAACAGTATGTTTAAAATAAAAACAAAAACTTAAACTTCTTTCAGTCTTTTACTTGAAATGATGGAATCCTAGCAATTTTCAATGTTTTCCTTTCTGAAAGTACATGTGCCAGTTCTCTTGAGGAGACTTTCCACTTTTGCAAATAAATTCTTTTTCTGAAATTCCATCTTCACAGCCACTCTAAGGCTCTTAATCACACACTTCCTTCCCTATTACTTAACTTCTCCACATGTGGTTACACCTCCAGTTTCTTACTAATCTTTAATTGTTATTTACAATGTGTCTTCTTAGTAAAAAAAACTGAAGAACTTCATCAGAAAACATGGATGTTACTGCCTCTCTTATAGTGCCTTTCCACGTCATCTGCCTGACAAACAGGGCCTCACACAGAAAGCCAGGAGCCTGGCCTGCTTTGCAGCTTCTCTGTCTGTAGAAGGTGGTCTGGGTCTAGGCAGAATCGGAGACAGACTCTTGTAAAGCTAAGTTGTTGTTTACAGGATTTGAACCCACCAAATCCTGTGAGATTTATATATATTATTTTTCTTTCCCCCATAATGAGCACAGAAGATATACCTGATGACCAAAGCGCTTAGTGAGTAAAGGACTATTAATTTAGAAATTAAAAAATTGAAGACAAGAAAAGGCGGAAGCAAGTGACCAAATCCATCTACTTGTCATAGTACATCAAATCTCATTCTGACCTTCCTGAAGGTCAGCAAGAGCAAAGGAAATAAGGGCAGTACTGCATTCTCTTCCCCGATCTACTACAGATGGTTAGTGGATATGTAGTATAAGCTAATGTTCTCCTTTGAAGTTGAAGTTCGAGTCTTCTGTTGAAAGATATATTGGAAATTGTTCAAGATGCACCTGAAGCCAGGTAAAATTTACAAGGGACCCACACCACCTATTCTGGAAGACAGAGCAGAGCTTTGGCCTTCCCTTGCTACCACTTTTGTCTCTCCCACCAAGAAGATTTCAACAGCAAAAAATAAAGTCATGTTATCAAGATAAATCAGAGAAACGTCAGAGAATTCAGTTTACTGACAGGAAATGCATGGAGGCTAGAAAGCTGAGGTAAATAGTGAAGGGTATTAAAAAGCAGAGTTGAAAAATAAAGAATTTCATTCAGTTTCTTTCAATATTCTGCATGAAAATGTTCTTATTTCTTTCTATTACTCCACACCATTGCTAAGTAATTTCTTGAGATGTACTCATACTTAATATTTGAAGTAATGTATTTTCAAGCACTGTAATATCTGAAAGAATACTAATATCTTCTACACTTGGACAGTTCACACTGATAAACAGAAATGAAATCTGTTACCATGCTCTGTAGAGTGGCTACCACAACCATAAGCAAATCCTCCCATTTTTTTCAAAGAACCTATCAGGCACCTATGAAACATGTACACTACCCAGTTATTGCAGTTCATGATCTGTTTCCCCAGATATCTTGTTAACTCAAATACAAAAGTGTCCCTCAAATCTTAATTTCCACTCACCACTCCCATTCACTAAAACTGTTTCAGAGTGTGGAATGTAATAAAAATATAAATTAAAAACTTTATTTGCAAATATGAAAAGGATGTCACTATGTACCACAGCACATTTTTTTTTTCAATTTAATGACTTTCACTGCAATCTTAACTCACATCATAATAGATGGTGAGAACCTTTTCTTCCAAGTAACGTTATACAAATAGTTTTCTGCAAAATGCTTTCCTGGGTAAATATTAGCGCACCATTATCCTTACCCATTGATTCATAGATGAAATATCATCATCCTCACGCTTCCCAGAATACAATGGGGAAAGCAGAAAAGTAAGCCCACTCGCAAGGCCCACTGTGTGTTAGCAACTCCACGTGTATCTCCACATCAGCTCTCTGCATGTCTGGCAAGCAAGCACCACCTCCCATATCCACACACAAGAAAACTGATACTCAGAGGTGCAGCTTGTTCAAGATCATATATAGGAGCAAAAAGAAATCAAATTCAATTTTAGGTCTGCCCAATTCCAAAAGCTGGTGTTGTTTCTCTACACTGGGCTGCCCAGTGGCAGCAATCTCTTAGTCTCAAGGATCTTCCCCCTAAACAAGTGTGTCCTCTGAGACCAACGACCCCAGAAATATTAGCTGTAAAGATTCCCCAAGCACTTCACCATGAGTGCAATAAGTTCTGAGAGTGAAACAATATGAGAAATGATACTTTTTATTTACAAAGGAATTTAAAGAACAAAGCCCCACCCTAACTTTGTCTTTCATCATTGACTTCTTTGTAATTTAGATCAGTAAAAGCTCAGTTGCCCAGACTTTTATAGAGAGGATGGCAGGAATTTAAAAAAGAGAAACACTTCAATTTTAGTATATGTGGTGCCGAAGCAAGCACAAGAGAAACACTTCAATAGGAACCTATCCATAAGGTCACCAAGTGCCAAAGTCACCAGCGTTCATGTGACTTCTCACAGACCACACCTTTTCTCCATCACAAACCCCAGCCCTCTGGGGAGTCCGGGGGAAAAAAAGAGAGAGAGAGGAGGAGTTTTTTGCTACACAGATTTCCACTTTCTCTGCTTTTCCTAATGGCAACTCCTAATCAGTAAAGGATAGCTCAGGCTTAGCACATCTGATTTTAAAGCTATGTGTAAAATTAGATACACATTTTGTTTAAAATATGGTGCTTAAAAAATCTTGGAGGCAATACAAAAAGTTAATATAAATTATCTCTGGATAATGGGATTACCAATTGTGAACTCTTTCAGTGTTTCTCTACTTCCTTCTAGAAAAGATAAATTATTTTTATAATAATAAAAGTGTCTATGCAACATACATGGCAAGTTAATTTTTCAATTATCTAATCTGGAAAACATGAGAGGGTGGTGGCTTGACTTCAGAACAACACCTTTCCTGATGGCCCCTGAGACCTGGGGTAAGGCTGACTGTAAAAATGACAAACTGCACAACCACTTGGATGTGCCTGTCCACATTGCTCTCTTCCTGGTAACCATCCAACGTGACAGAAGATAATGTGACAGAGGACTTTTGTGCTGATGTCTTCCTTTCATGGGGAGATCTCTTTCCAGTTTCCTCATCAATCTTTATCATTTGTTTATTTACTTGGTACAGAGTCTTCTTCACAGCTAGGACTCAGTGATCCTCCTATTTCAGCCTCCCCAGTGCTGGGATTACAGGTGTGCGCCACCATGCCTAGTTTTGGTGGCTGGCATAGTGCACCCAGGGTTCTGGGGCCAGCACAGCACGCGGTATTGCAGATTAAACCTAGGTCCTTGCACTTGCCAGGCAGGCACTTAGACCACCAAACTATCTCCCTACCCTTCATTATCAATTTTAAAATTTCTAAAGCACCCTCATTGAACATATCAGTTTGTTTTTTCTAATGTGGTGACATTAAAAAATCTGCCTTCCTTTTATCAGCAGGAATGACACACTGCCCAGTTGGTTCATTTAGTAGCATCACCTTCATGGCTCTGAAACCACCAGCTACTTTGGTTTTCATAAAATGCATATTCCCAAATTGTGGTTTATGACCCAAGTCTAGCAGCTCCCACATGAGACATCTCTTTGAATATTCATGTCAGTGATTAACACTTAAAGACAAGGCTACAGGTCCACAGAGTGTCCTTAAATGTACTTCTTGACCTTCAAGATCTATGTGAGCTTAACTTCTCCAAAGGGACTCAGCATTCTCCCAGCATGCTGTGCCCAGTAAGAGACTACCTTTCAGGGAAAACCTCTTTGTGATCACACAAAATATTTTGAAAATGGAGTTAGTTAGAATGCAAGTGTTTAGAAACAACTCAAGAGATTTTACTAGAAGGTAGTTTGTGAATGCAAAACAAGTAATATTGCCTCTAAGGATTCCAGGTTGTCCAATTTTGAAAAAATTATCTTTGTCTTTATTTAGCACCTTTTTTGCCAACTTTGAAGTTTAAAACAAATGCTAGAATTACTCATGACTCATACAGAACAGTAGTCCTAGAAGGAAGTTCAGGGATCCTCCACTTCAAACCACTCATAAAAATTAGGAAACTATGGATGCGAGAGTGTAGGTGGCTTGGTGGAAGACGTGGGGGTGGTGGCTCACGGGTTTTCAACAATGCTTGCTCTCTTCTCTCTCTTACCCATCTCAAAAAGTAAAGGCCATAATTTTTCCTTTTGGTAACAGACAGATATTTCCTAATAAAATATTTTTACAAGCAAAAATAATTCTAATGGTGACACATTCATTTATAATTAAGCAAACCTAACAGTGTAAAGTTCTCTTATGATTAAAAATAAATCAGTATGTTATAAAATAACCAGTACATAGTCTTAAAGCCAAGCTAGAACCAGAGAATTTAAAAAAGAGGACCCAATCTTCAAACAATGAGGATAAAACACACTGAAAAGAGAAGACTGGGCACTCTAAAAGCTATAATTCCACTCTCCTGATCTTGAGAATAAATCCCAAGAAGTTCTCTCTGAAAATGCATTCCGTCTAACAAACTTGAATAAGAGCAGGACCAGAGATGAGGGCTGCTCTGCTTCTGGTTGCTGGAGTCATCCTGCCACTGTATCCCTTAAGGAGGCCACACAGTCTGGTCATCTGAGCAAATTTCTGGACTGAGGAACAGGAATTTCAGTCTCATCCCTCTCCGCTGGGAGCTACAGTGCCCAACCTCGCCTGTTCTCTCTGCCATAACCTTTGGCTACTACTTTTTAAGCGAGAGTCTCAAGAGAGTAACTTTACATAGTTCATTGGATTAAAGTGCCTGTTAGGCAGATGCAGGGGCGGGGAGTTCAATCCCCAGGCCTGCCATACTGGCACCGCCCCTGGGGTATGCTGAGACAGTGATTGAGACTGGGCATGGTGGTGTGCACCTGTAATCCCAGAAGTTGGGAGGCTATAAACAAGACGATCACTACAAGTCTGATCTATGCAGTAAGACCGTATAGACCCTGTACACCCTATCTTAAATACAGAGAGAGAGAGAGACAGACAGACAGACAGACAGACAGAATAACTTTAACACTTGACTCACTTGCCATTGACTAGATAATGAAGCCATTCCTGCCTTCTGTGATTTGCTTAAAGTCTGACCACAGAGTTTCAAGGATATGGTCTTAGATGTATAAAATGAGAAGTACCTGTTAAAAGCCTAAGATTTCCTGGCTTCACACAGCTCTGAGAATTTTATTCACTCATCCACTCACTCAGGCAAGACATGGCTCCTGCCTGCCTGCTTAATTTGTTTATCTGTCCTTCAGAGACTCACAACCTACTTTTGGAAATCTCATACAAGAATCCCTTTCATAAAGTGAAGAGCAGTAGAGACTAGAGGCAGTCTAGGAGGCATTTCAGAGACAGCACTGCACTGAATATAGGGTTTGCAGAAGGAGGAGAAGGGTCTCTAGGCTGAAGAGGGCAGTATCCTGTGTTAATGTAGCTTACAACTATCACTGGATGACTTAGTCTTTTATTATCCCCTTAAGAACAAAAGCATTTTAGTACCATGGAGTCCTAAGTGCTATGGTACTATACCAACAACTATATATTGCTCTGAAACTATAGACTGCAGTGCAAATTCTAACAACTATCAAGAACAATACTATTATTGCTTTCCCTTGAAGTGAGACTGAGCCACTCAGCCAGGGAGACAAATGCAAACTGCCTGAGGAGGCAGGGACAAAAGATGTGGAAGATTTAGTGTTTCTGTTTTAACATTTAGATCTTTGATGCATTTTTGGTTTTGTTTTTTAATTTTTATATAATTTTTATTTTTAATTAAAAACATGATACATAATTTCAAAACAGGATAATGAATTAAAAATAGTTATTATATTGTGTATTGTTATCTTCATAATAGTTGCTCAGCTTTGATCCATTTTGAGTTTAGTACATGGTGATAGACATGGGTTTAGTTTTATTTATTTATTTCTTTTTAATTTGGTACAGGGTCTCACTACACAGCTTAGACTTGTAGTGCTCCCCTTATCTCATCCTCCCCAGCACTGGGATTACAGGCGTGTGCCACCATGCTCAGTTTCAGTGGCCAATATGGTGCACCCTGGCTTCTGGGGCTGGCATGGCATGCAGTACCAAGGATCAGACCCAAGTCCTTGTGCTTGCCAGGCAGGAGCTTAGACTGCCAAGCTATCTCCCCAGCTCCCATGGGTGTAGATTTAGTCTTCAGCATGTGCAGAGCCAGTTTTTCTAAAACTGTAAGTTAAAGAGGCTTTCTTCCAGTGAACAAATTTGGTCCCTTTGTCAAAGACAAGGCGGCTAAGTGTGTCTGTGCTTGGGCCTGCATCTTCTAGTCTGTTCCAGTGAGCCTCAGGTCTCTCTATTTGCCAATACTACGCTGATTTTTATAACATTAGATTTGCAGCATAATTTCAAGTCAGAGATTGTGATGCCTCCTGCCTTGCCTTCGTTGTTCAGGACTGCTTTTGCTATTCTGGTTCTCTTCTGGAGGGGCTGTGAGGGAAAAGGAATTCTTCTCCACAACTGGCAGGAGTGTAGGCTGTGGAAATTAGTGGGGCAGACCCCTCAGAAAACTAGGATTAGAGGCCCCCTTCTACCTAGATCTCCTCCTACTGGGTATTTTTCCAGACAAACTGAAAACCTACCTCAGTGATAACATACCATATGTGCACCCATGTTTATACCCTCACCATTTGTCATAGCTACATCATGGAGACAACCAAAATGCCATTCAACTGAGGAACAGATTTTTTTTTAAAAAAGATGTGGTATTTTTATACAATGGACGACTACTCAGCTGTAAAGAAAAATAAACTCAACTAGAAACCATATTTATAAGTGAAATAAGTCAGACCCATATGTGCAAACGTCATACTGTCTCCCTAGCCTAAGCACCTAAAAGAGTAAATAAAATCTGAAAAGTACAATATATATTGTGAAAGGGAAAGAAACTGCTTAAAAGGAAAGGGATGAGGGAAAGGAGAAAAGAAAGAAGGAAGAAAAAAAAATATATGTATATATAAAATAGCTAAGAAAATTGTACTGCTAGTTTCTATTAGTTTGTGGAAGGGAACAATTATGCTTAATATATTTTTGACCAATTTTGCAGGTTTATATATGACAACCTGAACAACTACTTTGAAGACAGCAATATGCATTTTAACAACCATTGTTCAATTCATATGTGTTTTTTAAATTCTTTATTGTTTTAAATTATTTTATGCTCTTTAAAATAAAATAAAAGATGTAGAAGATTCTGTTTTGCAGAAAGATAGGAAGGAGTTGCAACTATTTTAACAGTGATTCTAACAAACTCTGGAGGTCCCTACAGAGACACAGCCTCATGCTCACTCTTGTTCTGGCACTCGCCACCATTTCTTGATGTTACTTGGTTTACAAATCCATCCCTCCAATCTCTGTTGCCGTCATATACCAGCTGCTCTGTCTGTCTTGTCTCTTCTTCTCAATAGGCACCACTCATATTGGAGTGGGGCTTACACTAATCAAGTATGATCTCATCTGAACCTGATTACATCATCTATGTATTGCTGATTTCCAACTGAAGTCCTGTGCTCAGGAACACAGTTCAAGTGCAACAAAGAACATGTACCCCTGCCCCCCACATCGTGTAGGCCTATGACCTTCTGGTTTTTCTACAAAGCAAGAGACTATAAGTGACATCAAGCAGCTACAGAAAGGGACATACTCACAAATCTGTCATCTTCAGTCTTGCTACAGCAGCAGGTTTAGGTTTGTGAGTTTGACCATGCCCTTATCAAACATCTTTACCTGACTTCAGGCTCCCAGGGTACAGACACTCCATCTCTTTTCTGCATCTCATTGTATTCCCATCTTCTTGTATAGCAGCAGGGATAAACTTTTCAACAAATAAATTTCTTAATGAATGCATGGAAAGATGAATAAATTAATTAGATACAGACAGGAATGAAAAAGCTATTAGATAACAGAGACACAACACAATAGGATTAAAATGAATAGGGAGGAGGAAGTAATTTATTCTTATTAGTAGGAATTGTGGAAGTTTTCGTGAAAGAGGAGGTATTTGAACTCAGTCTTTTGGCATCAGTAGGATTTTATAAATGAATGAGTAAAACTTATTCCCTGCTGACCAGATGGTAGAGGCAAGTCCTGGATATATAAAAGATAGTCTTTGGGGGATCAGTTAATAGACCAGGTATGCCAGAGCCAAGGGCACCCGAGGGAATATGAAAATACAGATGAAATGGGAAGAAAGGCAGCTCACAGACATGTAGAACCTAGGCTATTCCGAGTTCAGCAAGAAGCCACTGAACCTTGTTGAGAAGGGAAGTGATGCAATCCTACCTCAGCTTCAAAGGGAAAAAATACACAGAAATGCTTCACCATGTGATCTTTTTTTGTCCTCCTGCCCGAGTGAAAGTTCTTTTATTACTAAAAGAGTAGCTGGGTATTTTACATGTGCCTGTGCATCTCCTATTAATTTCTTTGATTTGCCTGAGGAATTAAGAGCTATATTCAAGTAATCATATTTAATAGCTAGTTATATAATTAACTAGGTTATTTTATTACACATATATTATATTTTAGTTATAAATTAGAGAACTAATTGCATATCTTTTACAATTATAAGATCACATCTGTGAAGTGCTTAAGCAAGATGATGTCACAGGTCCTCAATCTCTTCTCTGGAGAGAAATCCTGGAGTGAAAGCCCCAGGGAAGGTGGATTAGCTATCAAAGTAATAAGATAGACGCTCGTGTAGCAAAGCATTCTATCCTCAACCTGAGTCAGGCATATTCCAGTTGAGGCTAACACATCAACTACAGTCATAGCTGAAGTTGACTTGATTACTGTTACCTGATGCCCTTTCCAGGGAGCTCTAAGGACCCCACCACTTACCCTGGACATGTGCATACGAGCAGGTGTCATTATACTGAATCTAAGAGAGACACATCAGCTACAGGTGGAGGCCTGCTCAATAACTGGAACTTCACTGATTGAAAAGCTATTTATTGTGATCTTTATGCCTCCAAAAGTATTTCAGAACAATGTAAGTCTTTGAATTCTCAGCCATTCAGCTATAAACAATTTTATTATATAGAACCATGGAGAAAGAGCTACCTCCTTGCCTCTGCAGGCACATGGGAGACTGGGTACCTGAACAGAGTGGAGGGGATAGGATGGAGCTGGTGTGAAGGAAAAAGAAAACTTGTCCTCAGAAAACCTTGGTCTGGGAAGATAGCTCGGTGGGCAAAAAAACAAAAAAACAAAAAAAAAAACAAACCAGCAGGGGAGATAGCTCAGTAGAATAAGTGTTTGCCTGGCAAGCACAAGGGCCTGAGTTCAATCCCCAGTTCCACAAAAAAAAAAAAAAAGATAGTTCAATGGTCAAAGCATCTGCCTGGCAAGCACAATAACCTGGGTTTGAACCCCAAAACTGCAGGCCGTGCAAGCCCTGGAACCCTGGGTGTGCCGTGTTGGCCTTGAGGCACACACTCGTAATCCCAGAGCTGGGGACACTGAGACCAGAGGATCACTAAGAGTCTGAACAACATAGGGAGACTCTGTATCAACAACAACAACAACAAAATACCTTTAAGGCAGGCCACAGAATTGTGAGTTTATACTCATCTCCCTGTTCATTGGACTGTAAGCTGCCAGAGAGGCCAGCACTGTGTTTTTCTGTTCACACTAGTATTCAAGTCCCTCTAGCACTGTGCCTGGCACATAGGTAGGCAATGGGTACATGTGTGCTCAATAGGAGTAAGCTACCAGGCAGCAGTGCCCCCACTCCTTGGCATTGTGAGCACCCTTCTCTGAGCTTGGGAATGTCCCCACACAAACAGTGCAATGATGCCTATAAGCTACCTTTCCCATGAGACCACAACCTTTCTTGGGAAAGGAGAAGTGTCATTTATTCCTAGAATAGTTAGCCTGGCATTTAGAAAGCATCTTGTTTATGGAGATTAAATTACTGCCATGAAGTCAAATAACTAATAAAAAAGAGGCCTGGATATGAACTAGATCTGTCTCCACCCAAAACCTAGTTTTTTCAATATGCCTCACCTTAGAAAGAACATACATCCACTATATAATTTAGTTTGAATCTGGCCTTGTGAAAAGACTGAAATGCCTTTGGAAACAGGTTTGCTGCTATTTCTAGACTTCTGAGATTAACAATGTGTATAATTATTTACTAGGAGTGTCTCAATTATTTTTTGCTGATCAGGATATAGATATAATTTAAACATAAGCAAAGGCAAATATATGTCACAAATATCAAGTCTGAGTACACATTTTCCAAAATACAGATAGGTATTTAGTTACAAGTGGAACTAAATTTCAGCTAAAGAGAATAATCTTGGATGACCATAGAAAAATTTGAATAAAAGTGCCAAGAAAAATAATATAATCTATGAATACTCTAGCTCTCACTAAGAAATATTATACATCTCCTGTTGAGGCTTTTACTCCTGAAAAATCTGGTCAGTCTCTCACAAAGACAGGGAAAATAAACCTTCAAATGGTAATTTGAGCTGTTTCATTACATGGAAGTGAGTTCAAATAATTAAAAATGAACTTATTAATATCCTAATGAATAAAAATGAAAATTTACCGTAGACTCACAGAGTTCAAAATTACAGGGTGGGAATGCATTCACCTAGTGAGGTAGGCTAGTTCACTGGTTGATGAGACAAATTTTAAACCTTATTTTAGAGACCTGAGCTAAGAAAATAAATTTATGGGCAGCTGATTAGAAAGCCAACCTCAGGAAAGCTCCTTTCTAGCCTGAAGTTTCTAAATGCTTTCAACCAAAATCACTGAGACCTTTTTTTGGATACCAGCAATTATTAAGGAAAGTGTCATTAAAAGATTACTTAAGATATTTTCTGAAAGGTTATAACTGCCCTGTTGTATATGCAAATACTGTAATGGATATCCCAGCCACACCTTCCAAAGGCATTCACATGAGAAGACAGGAGGCTTTAGCTGTCCCTTCATAAGGAGTGTTAGTCTCTAAATATTGAAATTGAAAATACCAGCCCTCACCTGACCTTGGAGGATTGCTTAAAGCATCTTGGGAGATGATCCTAAAAACATCAAAAGAAGACCGTTCATCCTATGGCTATTCAGGATAACTTCAACTGCTGGGGCCTGCAGAAGAACTCATTCCCGGAGGCCACTGAGAGTCCTGGTCTAATTACCTGTTTTCTACCTATCAAACCACACAACAGAGCATCTCTATGGGCCCTTCTAGCTTCTTCCACATTAGCCCATTATAGCTGAGCAGCTTACCTATTCTTTAGCAAATGTACCTAATTTCCATTAATTTCTAATTTCTATCCTATTATCTACGAATATATTTTCCCTTAAATTTTCTACATATCATGATGAACTGTAATATGTATTATCTATTATCTGTAAATTAACTAATACAATTACATAAACTGCTACTAAGGGATTTCTTTATAATGGTCCACAAATAAAAGATTACATCGAGAAGATAAAAAGAAAGTGCACAGTGAAATTACCTCAGAAGAGGAACAAAGACACGGGATTGGCTACTTCACTGTCAATTTGCTTAGGTTGAAAGGGTAATGTAGAGGGAAAATGTCCTTGTGTTTTATGACATCTGAAGGAGGAGAATATTTCTGGCTTTAGCATCATCTAAAAGACACAGTTATCACTTAATTCTGCATTGCTCAAATGTAAGAATTCTGCCATCATTAAGGTTTCTTTCTAACTCTAGACAAAAGAGTTCAAACTATCATTTATAGGCTTTTATTTAAAGTACTGAATTTGCTACTGGTCTTCTAACAAAATATTAATAATCCCATGTGGGTGCACTTATGCAGAGTAATTTCACATGACGCTCCCAATTCTTAGAAAGCTCTTGCAGTCTCCTTCATATGACTTTCTAATAGGCAACGCAAAAGCCAGCGTCATAAAGAGGCTGTCAGAGAAAAGCAGCGTGTTTGATTATCAATACTCCCAGGCCTGCCTGCTCGCCCAACAGAAGAAGGTCTGTATTCCCTCACCCTGACACAGCAGAACAATGGGACCCTGCAAATCAAACGTGTCATATTCCCACCACAGACGCCTTCACAATGCAGCGGGTGTCAGATGGAAGGCCAGACACCCAGAGGCTAGGACATCTGTAGCCAGAACCAGTCCAATTAAAAATAGGGGAAAAAAAAATAAGAATGGTTTTTAAACCCTACATATTAGCAAACTGGAAGGAATGAGAACAATAATTTCTTTGGGAACAACTGTGCAGACGGATTTTTCAAAAATCACTTATATACTTTCAAAAGCACTCTGTTCCAACTGCTGGCGAATCCAAGAAATTCAAGACATGTGAACAAGAATGAATGTGCCCTCAATTCTCAAGGTCGAAGGCAGCATCTGTTGTTCTAGTGAACAAGAAGGGCTTTCTTTTGCGCTTAGTTTGTGAGGTTTAAAAAAAGAAAGAAAGAAAAAAACAGTAAACAAAGTGTTCTAGATGTTTCCTCATGATCTTAGGTGATGCAAATAGAAAAACCTGCATAAAGGACCATAAATACCCAGGTTTTAATATCTTAGTTGGAGGGATGCCAGACAAGCCATGCTGTGACTTTTAGGGTGTGTGTGTGTGTGTGTGTGTGCGTGTGCACGTGCAGGGTCTCACTATGCAGCTCGGACTCCTGATTTCTGCCTCCCTAGTGCTGAGATTACAGGTGTGCACTACCATGCCTGGACTCCATCACCAGCTCAGCACACCCCAGGGTAGGGCTGGAGCGGCATGCAGTGCCAGGGATCAAACCCTGCCCCCTGCGCTTACCTAAGCAAGCACTTAGTCCACTGAGCTATACCACCGGCCTTCATGCTGTGACTTTTAAAGCTGATGAGAAAATTCATTTCCATACTAAGTCTCCCTGATGCCACTTAGCCACTCAGTAATTCAAGGAATCTCTCTGCTTATAAAGATAATAATATCAACCCAAGTCATTTCTAAAACTACTTTCACCTCCTGTAGGAGACAGATGGACTGAAGCAAAGCAGGCTCTCACATTACAGGCAGACAAAAAGATTTCAGATTACCAGATTAATGCATCAGGCAGGATGAGAATGATAGACATAGCAAGATATAAAATCACTGACAAATAAAACCAAATATTCCTCAGAGCCACCACTTTAAAAATAAACATAATCTGGAGCACACTGTAATTTGATTTTACCTGTTTTGCTCCTGAATCCAGCTAATTAGCATAAATGTCAGCTCCAATTTAACCAAAGAGTTTGAAAATCTAGAGAAATGTTATTAAAAGCCCCTTGGTATCAAGGGATAAAGACACCACCTGCTTTCAAGGTTTTTCATGTTTAAGTAAGTCATACATTCTAAGACTCTGGGAATGTGGGTTGGGCCCATAGTAGGGTTAGCCTGTGGGATTTTAGTGTGCATTTACATTATATGATTATCAACATTGCTGGAGAAGATATTTGTACTCCTATAAAAACTAAGCACTTTGTATTTATCAACTCTTTCTCCGAGAAGGGATTTGACAAAAGCTATATTTCAGTAAATGTCAATATAGAAGCTTACAATGATATTAAAAATCACAGATGAATTATATTTGCATATTTACCAAAATAGACTTAGTATTTTCTTACCCATGAATATCTTTCTCAATTAAATACTTAGCTACTTTTTAATTACACAAATAATGCAAGAATCATTCTCATTTAAAATCACTAAATAATTCAAAGAAAGGTCAAGTACCCCCTCTTAATAATGCACTCCTAATTCTTATGGGTAGCTTACTATTACCATTTAGCAAATAGCTTCGAGAATTTTTTATAAGTATATATAAAGTACATCATTTATATATGTAATTTACATATAATGTGCTTTTTAAAATTCTGGGATGATTCTATATTTTCTACAATTCTCTCCCATTATTTTAAATTGCTAAGAAAATACATGAAATTTAATATGAAAACTTGGTGCTACTTCTACTACATAAACACACATACAAATGAGAAACATACAGACAAAAAGTATTATAAAAATAAGTCACTAAGTTCCCCTTGTTTAGAGGACATGAAGGCAGATAAAGCAAAAAA
>NDGM011087487.1:0-12085 GCA_002564305.1 Octomys mimax
TGGGCTGGGACTGGTCCCGCCGGCGCAGGGTAGCAGGAAGCTCTCTGCACACTCGCCGGAGCTCGGGTGGGACTGGGTGTGAGGGTACCTGGACCGCGGCTGAAACTCCTACTCAGCGGGTGGGGTTCGGGAGGGGCGGCGGAGTGGTGAGGGGTGTCCGAAGGGGGTGGGAGAGGGTCTGGCCCACACTGCGCCTGGGCTGGAACTGGTCCCACAGGCGCAGGCTAGCAGGTAGCTCTCCGCACTCCATGCCTTTCTTGACTTGATGGTTTGTGAAGAGAAATCTGCCATCATTTTGATGCATTTTCCTTTAAATGTGATCTGTTTCTTTTCTCTAGCATGTTTTACTATAATACATTAGTGGTGGATTTCTGGGATCTTGACTATTATACGTCTCATTGTGTTTTTAATTGTATTGATTTTTTTTGGAGTTCTATATGCTTTGGTTACTCGACTGTGAGATTGTTTCCCTATATTTGGCAAGTTTTCTGCTATTACTTATGCTCATATTCTTTTTATATCATTTGTATTGATTCCTTCTTTCTCATTTATGTTTATTAGTATTATGTCATTAATCTTTTCATCGTCTTGCAGATGATGTATTTTTTTTTTCCTTCATCATAGTTGTTTTTAAGAGATCTTTTCTTACCTTTTCACTAGTTGAGCCGGTGTCTTCAAGATCTGAAACTCTATCGTCACTTTCACTCAAATGGTTTTGCAAGCTTGTGATTGAGATTTTAAATTTTCCTCTATATCTTTGTGACTCTGCTTCCTGCAACCTATTTCTTTCCTTTTGTTCATTCAAGAATTCCATCATTTTTTTATTCTTCTCTAATTTTTTATCAGTGTCCTTTTGAGAATCAGTTATTAATTTTTTCATTATATTTATCCTTTCTTTTTTACTTCAGAGATTATTTCTGCTCTGATTTTCTCTATATGTTTCTGAAGTTGATTCTTCACTTCATTTGCTACTAATTCAGAGGTTTGTTTGGTTTTTTTTCTTATTTCTGAGGTTATTTCTGATCTGATTTCTTCAGCTGTGTGATTCTCAATTTCTTCAGTGGTATNGTCTCCTGCGTTTTTTCTTGGTAGGCTTGGAGACTGATATTTCATTTTGCTCCTTCTCTTTGTCATTTTATATAGCTCTTTCCTCTGAGCTTTGGTGTAGAGCTTTGGTACAATTACAACCTTAGCAAGTACCAAAATTCTTACTCAAGAGCTATTATATGGTTAATACAGTTATAGTTTTTTTTTATTTTCAGAGCTATAATTAGGAACACTAATAATGGCTAATGATATTTAGCAGTTGACAAACTTTTGTAAGTAATGGGGTTGTATTTTAGACAATAACAGCAAGCAATAGATCTGTATAGCTAAGCAGATATTAAATAGGGAATTTGTATTTAAGTTAGTTCCACTAAGTTCTGTCTGATTGACTCCCTTTAATGTGCCTTGTGTTTTCCAGGCAAACTAGTTCATCCCAGTTAACTTTTTCCCCCTCTCTCAGTCAAGACAGAAAGAGGGAGTATGCTCTTATAGATCTGGTTCTAGCAAAGTGCCTCAGCTTTCCAGATGCAAATTTATGAAGTTTGAATTCATCCTCATGTGCCTGTCTTGGGTCTGACTTCTGGGCTCAGCTTCTTCCTAGTGCAGCCCACGGAAGTGAACCACTGTGGCCCTCTAGCCAAATGTTCTGCTCATGAATTAGCTGGGTGGTTCTGGACCCTGGTCTCTCTGCAGGGACTTCAGCTACAGAGTTTCATACCAGGTCTGTATGTCTGGCATAGGCTGGGTACCCCGTGTTCTGGTCAGTGTGGTAGAGCTGAAGGTCTCCCACACACAAGCTAGACTTCAACTGAGTCTTTAGGGGTCCTAAGAGCAGGGTGGATGGTTGCACTCACACATCAGGCCTGGCTGGATCTGGTGGATTCTGTTGGGTGGCAGAGTGGAGGCTCTCCCACACACATACCAGGCCTGCTCCAGGTCTGGAGTGGTATAGTCTCTTTAAAAAATAAATTTAGTTTTTTCCATACTAGAGATTTTAATATATATTTGATAGCACTTTATTTACCCAGAAAATAATGTCAATTTTCTCTTATAAGGCATATTTTAAAATTTTATATTACTTCTAGCTGCAATTTTATACATTAGTAGAGAAAATGGTTTTAAAATGAAATGATTTAGTCCAGCTGCCCTTTGCAAGCTTATATTATCTTATACAATCCAGTAGAAATGGTGAAAGATTCACTGTTTTCTATTGAGTTAAGATCTCCAATTGCTCCCAAATTCAATTATTATTGTCAAAAATAACAAATCAGTGCCAGTGTTATAGTTCATCTGCACAAGTGCCTGCCCAGTAAGTGTAAGGTCCTGAGTTCAACTTCTGTTACCAAAAAAATCATTGTTTTTACTCAGGATACTCCCAAAGAAGGGAAAATATGAATGTTCTCACCTTTATCTAGCTGTTTTCATTCATGTTTCTACTACAAGTCCATTTTTTGTATGATAAACCTATCCAAAGCATTCTAATGTTCTTCCTAAGGTCTTGATTCCATTCACCATTATAGTTCTCCTCTTAGAACAATCCAGTTTATCTTTGTACTTGTATTTTATCTCTTATTCTGCAATGTGAATACATGAGTTTTAAAACAATTTCCAATTAATTTCTAATATCTCATTACATATAACAGTCTGCAAGGGCTTGTAGACTATGTAGATTCAAATTCTATAAATATATATTTTTATTGATTCAAATCTTGTGTATTTTAAATTATTGTTTCTAGGATTTTTACAGGCATCAGCATAGCATAAAATATGAGATTTAGAGGTTTGGCAGAGCATATTAAAAGAGCACTCAAAAATTCACTGACCTTCATGAAATATATTTGATAGCACCATGAAAAATATGCTCAAGAATGCCACTAATAAGTTTGGATATTGGCATACTTATTAGCCAAAATTATTGACAGCATATTAATCTTGATATATTGCTAATTATTGAAAATGTGTATGTAGGATTCCGACTATAGAACTAAGGCCCTTATGTCTCGCCATCAATTAAACTAAAATGGATATTGATTAAAGATATAAATATTAAAACAGAAACATTAATCTGCTAGAAAATAGGATAAATAATACTCTTGAAGGCATGAGTGCAGACAAAAAGTTTATCACCAAAACACCAACTGTACAAGATACATTATGAAGAACCAATAAATGGTATCATATCAAATTCAAAAAGTTTTTGCACAGTACAAGGAACCACCAACAAAGTAAAGAGAAGACATATGGAAAACCAAAACTGTTTTGTCTGCTGCCCTCAGACAGAGGTCCACCTAGAATATACAAAGAACTCAAAAACATTAGGTCCCACAAATGTAAAGTTTCAACCAAAAAAGGGCATCTGAAATAACATTGACATTTCTTAGATGAAGAACAAAAAGAGCAACAAAATATGTGAAGAAATAATTAAAATTACAGGTCATTTTAAAATGCGAATTAAAATAACATTGATATTCATTCTCACTCCAGAAAACATGGCTATCATAAAGAAATTAACCAATAACAAAAATGAAAGGGGAAAAAATAACCCTTCCCATTGTTTGAAGAAGTATAAAATAGTATGACCACTACGTAAATCAGTAGTGAGAGTAAAAGTCCAAACTAGAGGTTCCATTTGACCCAGCTATTTCTCTTTCAGGTATCTTCCCAGAAGACCTAAAAGCATCATACTACAATGATATGTGTTGACAGATTGTAGTGGTTCAATTTTGTCAACTTAAGAAGTTAAAAGCTTAAGTAAATTTATTCAGCAATTCTATACCCCAAGGTGAGGAGGTCCCACCCTAGAGTGACTCATTACTTAAAGGATATAAAAGGGAGTTGAAGAAGGCTGGAAGGTTCCATTTCCTGGGAGGAGCTCTGATTTTCCCAGTCATCTTGGATGTCATCTCCTGGCTTCTAGCTCAGACTGTTCAGCTTTCACCTTGGATCCTTCAGCCTTCTGCTGTAGACTGTCACAAACTTATCAGCCTCCTGATATAGCCTTCTATTACAGATCAGCCTTCTGATATGTACTTGCACAGAATATTGCAGTGAGCTCCAGACCTTGGATTGAATTCTTTGGTCTCCAGTGTGCAGATCTCCTCTGCACATGTCTTCATCTAACCCTGTGGCAGACAGTGGAAAGCCAGTCTTGTAATTTCCTATACATTTCTTATGTTACATATGTTCCTCTAGTAATACCCTGACTAATGCAGAATTGGGTACCAGAGAAGTGGGGTCATTGCTGGGAGTAAACCTGACCATGTGGATTACAAGCCTATGGTCATGGCTTAAGGGAATAGAAAGGAATAGTTAGTAGATTTTGCCTACAAGAGAAGCACTGGAACAGGTTCAGCAGCCCTGTATGGGAGATTACACTCAGAGCTCAGAAGTCCAGAATGCTCATAGAAGTCCTGCCTATAAAGACAAGGCTTGGGAGGTTTCTTCTGGGAAGATGGACTGCATTGGTTGTTGGATTCCTTACAATGTGTATTTTGGCTTGGCAGAAAGTTTGTCTGCATTTTGCTGATGTCCAGAGATCTTACCTAAGACTGAGATTAAGTGTGGAAGCCTGCTTAGTCTTTCGAATGAAATTTCAAGGCAGTCAAATGTTGAAGAGGTGGCATGGCTATTGTTGGGGGGGGGTTACTCAGACATATGTTGGGAATCAAGAGAAACCAGCCCAGCACGATGATTTAAAATGTTGTGAGTTTAGCCAAAAAGGAAGCCCCAATAAGGCTATTGCCTGCAAAGTAGAGTTGACAGGATCTCTATTGCTGAGAATGAACCCGAGAATGGAAAATATAGCCTGAGGTTATCAAAGTAGGTGAAATGTTTCTGCCCTTTGCAGCCTTAGAACTGAAAGGGTGAGGTACTTTGCCTTGAGGAAAAATCTGTAGAGCACCAGGTTCCAGAATGGTGGTGGAAGCCTCACCTGGTTCCAGAAAGGTGCTGGCATAGAGAATTTGTTCCTGGAATCAGGGCCAGAGTGCTCAGTGATCCAGGCATTCAACCCTTGCAACCAAGTAAGAAGAAAGCCTGGTTCTTGCTTCATTAGGCAGCAGAACTTGGTATCATGCACATGGAGGTGATTTTAAGAGCAGGAAGAATGCTAGAGTTGAGGGTAAGAAGGCTTTCACCTCAATTTCAAAACGTAGGAGGACAGGCAGTGTGCACATGAGAAGGCAATGGCATATGTGAAGCAGAGAATAGAAAGCTTAACATACAATGGAAATCCCAGAAGTTTGGAAAAGCCAGAAACATGAATCATCTAAGAAAAGATGCAAGAACAAGCAAATCAGGCCTGAGAGAGAAGCTATGGGAGATAAAACCAACAGCACAGCCATAGAGGTGGAGCCACATGAAGCTCACAGGTTTCCATAGATTGCTTCAAATGTTACACATGAACAATAGGACTTAATGTTTTCCCTGATGTATTTTGGATGTGTGTTGGTCTCAATGCTTTGTATTTCCCTTTTGTGTGTACCTTTTGGAATGGTAATGTTTATTTTGTGCCATTGAATTTTAGAAGTGTTTAACTTTTCATTTTTACAGGGCCTCATAACAAAGAATTTGCTTTTGTTCTTGGAGGACACTTGGGACTTGGAATTTTCAGCAATTCTGGAACTGTTAGGAGTTTGGCAACTTTCAGAGATGGTCTAAAATGCATTTGCATAAAGGGAGTGCAAGAGTCTTTTGGGGTTCAGGAGCAGAATGCTATGGTCTGTGTCTTGTTGTCCTCCCAAAGCCTCATGCAGTCATGGAATGGCTTTTATGGTTTGTGATTAACTCATTATCCAGTGCTGGTATTATGGGTATGAGTGTTTCTGGGATTATGAGTATCAGTGCTACATCCAACCTGAGACAGATACCATCAATGAAACATAAGCGAGACAGGATTTTCTCCATTGTCATTGTGTCCTCTATTCCTTTTCTTCTTTACCGCTTTCTGCCACCATGAACTGTTGCTCTTTGCCATGTGTCACTGCAGGGGAGCCAGCTGAGTATGGACTAAAACCTCCAAAAACTGAAAGCTAAATAAACTTTTCCTTCCCTAATTTTGGGCTTTGGGTATTTTGTTCCAGCAATGAGAGAAGAGTTACCTAGACATGTATGTTTATAGCAGCACAACTTATACTAGCCATATCTGGACCAGGGAGACAGCTCAGTTTCATAAGCACTTGCATAGAAAGTGCAAGGTCCTGAGTTCAATCCCCAGTACTGAAAAAAAAACCTTCTGTGATATAAATAGCCTCAATATTAGAAAATAGCTCATATGCTCAACAACAAATAAATTTTAAAAATACAGCATTTATATGCAATGGAGTACTATGCTGTCATAGAGAAGGATTACTTTTTGCCATTTTTAGGTAAATAGATGCAGCTACAGACCATAATCTTCAGTGACATAAATCATGCACACATTTTCAAACATCACATTGCTTCTCTTGAGTGAGAAGTTCACTGTGTAAATAAGGAGCATAAGAGAAGATAGACATTGGGAGGGAGGATGAACTTATTTAAATGAGAAAAGAAATGAGGGAGGAGGGAAATGGAAGAAAGGGAAAAGAGATTTATTCAATAAAAATAATAAATGGAAAGAAAAACGGAGAAAGATTTTGTAACTGAGGAGGAAATGAAGATGTGAATTGAAGGAAAGAATGATAAAAAAGGAGAATTAAGATGTATTATGTATATATAGGTACATATTCCCAATGGTGAATGTGGTCATTATGCATAGTAAATGTGTACTAATGAAAAACAAAGATCAAAGTACAAAACTTAAAAAATGAAAATGTGTACATAGAAACTGAAATTCTCCTATACTATGAGAAAATATGTGTACTATTTCTATATTTTATGCATCATATATATAATAAGAGCTAGATTAATTTTCCTTCAAAATGGTTAAAATTTATAAATGATTAAGAAACAAAATATAAAAAGTAGTTTCACATTTATGATGTAAATTTTTTAAAAACAGACTTTTATATCATATGTATCTTTTATCTCATTATATTGGATTGTATTAAGAAAGGACAAATAAAGTAAGTTAATACATGGTGAACCTCACATAGTTATTTGTTGTAAGAGCACTCCAATCTACTCTCTTTAGCAATTTTAATTATATATTTTTATTTATCAAAGTCAACATGTTAGAAAATAGAACATGCAAATTTCTTTTTCTGGTCTAAGAGAAAAATATTATTTTAATTTTTTAATAATTATGTTTGTGATGCATAATAATTTCATTCAATTTTGGAAATTCTTACGCATACATACCAGGTCTCAAACATTGTATTACCCCTCCCCTCTTTTCTGTCCTCCCTTACTCCTTGCCCCAGATCCCCTTCATATCCCTTCCACATGTTTCCTACCATATGTTTCATTTTGCTGTTTAAATTATTTATAAATTTTCCTCATCATATAAGAGAAATCATGCCATATTTAACCTCTGTGTGGGATTTATTTCTCTTAACACTATTGTCTCAAGATCCATTCACTTCCAACAAATGATTTAAATTCATCTTTCGTTCTGATTTATTCTCTTCATCCATTCACCCATTGTTGGTCATAACAGAAACCACTTCCACAACTTAGTTTTTGTCAGATGTGCTGACGTAATCATGGATGTGGATATATCGCTGCAACCTTATGACTTAGCATTTTTGAAATAGATACTCAAAAGATATATAGCTGAGTCAAAGGAATTTCTATTTTTAATTTTCATAAGATTCTCTGTATTGATTTTCACAATGGTTGTACCAGTTTAAATATCTACTAATAATGCTAATTCTCAAAATAACCAAACCATTACTCTTCCAGAATATTAAAGTAGGCAGCAAGTATCTGCATTTCCTAGAGTCCAACAAATCAAAGAACTGACAAATTACATTTTAGGCAGAGTAATGTTATTTACATTGATTAATAATAAAAACTACCTTAACATATCAGTGATTATGCCCTGACATTCAAATGATATTAAAATTACATTTGTGATTTCCTAATGCTCTTTTAAGGTGGAATTGAACCAATAATGAAGAACTTTATGTAAGAGTTGTTTTGTTTTCTCAATTATATTGAAATAGGTTAATTTTTAAGAAAAATATGTAACACGGTACAAAGCAAAGTTACCTACACAGAAAGAACATAGTTTAAAAATCACAAAAATGGGTTTTGGCTTCCTATATATGAAATTTTCATACTTTAACATTGGATATGAGGATGTAAGATACAAGTATGTGTGAGATTATGGGTTTAAGTAAAATAAAATAATTTATAATTTCATATTCTTGCTATGTATACACTATCATCAATGATTACATATTCCTATAGATTTTTGAAAAATAAGTTCTTCAAATGAGGTAGTCCCATCATCTTGCCTATTACTAGCACAATGTCCCCATATTCAGTAGCCATGTTGGCTCAGTAGTCCCATATTTTTGAGAAGCTGTACAACTATTTGGCTGGAAGGATGAAAAAAGCTTTTAATTACTTCATTTTTTTCTATTTTCCAATGAGTGGAGTTTAAACTCCTTCCTAGCTCCAAATTCTGTCCTTTGAAAAAGGTTTATATTAGAGCAGCCTATGTGCTCCCATTGTAACATTGGTTACAACCTTCCCATCTCTATGACGACTAGCGGAATCCTTTCGAGAATTTAGCCTTCCATTATCACTTTCAACTGAATCTGGCCTATCTCATTTCCTTGTAAATTCTGAGGGCCTTGTTAACAATATGTTTATTATGTTCTCATTTTCATTCCTATAATTAATTAAAAATTAATAGTGAGACAAATACTTTCATATATAGTAGATCTTATTTATATACTAGGAGAAAAATGTGAAGCATTTTACTCTGATAAAAAGAGTGTGTTGGGAGCAAGTTAATGAGAAAACATACTCCAGTGTTCATTCCCCAACAATTTGTGAATTTGAATAATTGTATCTAATATGCATAAAATATGTTTTCAAAAGTTGAGAAAACCAGGTCGAACATTATAGCACAGAAAGAAGAAAAAGACTTAGTGAAGAAGGTAGGAAAAAAATTTCATATTAAGCCTCCATTATACTAACACTAGTAGAAAATGGAAAATGAACTTAGGGTCTTGCCTTGGAACTCAGCACTGGCTAAAGCTCTGCACAAAGTCTGCTGTCATATCTACAGAATACAGCCTGGTTTCCAAGGAGTAAGGCTCCAGGACAGCCCCACTGCCAGGTCCATATCAGTGGCCCTAGTCAGCACACTGGCCTAGGAGTCAAGGCTGTCCAAGTTGGACTATGATTCATATCCATCCAAGTGCTGGCCAGGAACCAGTTTCTAAGCCAGCCTGTTCTTTCATTGTAGTTGCCTCAACATGAGATTTTCTCTAGTACCCCTAGGCTCCAAAAGGTTCTAAGCCTTGGAAGGCCTAATAGCCCTAGACTTCAGGAACACCCTAGCACAAAACAAAGCCACAGACTGATAGTGATTGGATCAGCACTTTCAGATCCAGCCTTCAGCTTTAAGGCTCTAGGTTTCAGAAAACCATAAATCCTGTTCAATCTATACACACATCATGCTTACAAGTGGCTGAGTCCCAGGTCTTTAGAAAGTACCAACTTAGAAATGATAGATTAGCCTTCAATCTATTATACTGTATAGGCTACCCCTGTAGATGCACACCTCAAGAAATTCAAGGTGTAGGCTGTCCTACTAGAGACTAGTTCAATTCTGCTCCTGTAGTCAGTGGCTCTATGTCCACCTGTGTAGAAGCATAAGTAAGGCCCCTCCTACAAACACAAGTCAATTCCAGGTTAGTTTCCTTGGCTTCAGGCTTCAGAAGAGAATCCCAAAAGAACTAAACACTAGGTCCATCTTTGAACTGGGCTGGGCCTGTGGACTAAGGCTCAGAGCCTATCACAATAACAGACCAGCTCCTATTCACTAGGCTTCTATTTGGCCCAGGTAGATACAGATTCCAAGCATGACCTTATGGTACACAGAACCAATATGAAAGCCTTTGCTAGTGGATCTAAACTTTAGGTCTAGCCCTGCATACCAAGACACAAGGCAAAATCATGTGATGACCTACAAACTAGATCAACAGCAGCAGTAAGCTTTCTTTTAGACAATGCTAGATGGTCTGTGTAGAATTTCCAGCAAAAGTAATGACACTCTCAAATTCAGAGAGTCCTGATTCTATAATGGTGGTATATAAATTATGTGTATCTTTAGAATGAAGGTCAAAGCACAAAACTATAAAAATAATAGCTAAGTTAATTTGTTAATGAATATACACTATAAGAATTTGAACACTGTAACATAAAAAATATAAAATGAGTTATGGAATAAAAGTCTATATAAATATTTTATGAGATCAAAGTTAAATTCTTAATAGCTTAAAATAGCTAGTCATAAAATGTTTTATGTAGGCCTAAGGGTAAGCCTCAGGGTAAATATAAAGCAGAAGCTTAAAACAGACATATAAAAGATAGAAAGAAAAGATCCATGTATGCTAGCACAGAAAGCCAAGAAGCCACAAAGGAAGAAGATAACAAAGGATTTATAAAACAACAACAACAAAAAAAAACAGAAAACATTGAAGAAAATAGCAATATCAGGTCTTTATTTGTTAATACTCACTTTGCACATAAATGTAAAATTCTATCAAAATACATGTAGCGACTGAAAGAATAGAAAAACAAAACAGACAAACAAAAATCCCAAGACACCATTGTATACTACTTTACAAGAAATTGAATTTAGGCTTAAGGAAACAGATACTGCAAGTGAAGGATTACAATAAGGTAGCCAATGCAAATGAAACCCAGAAAGAACAAGGATAGGAACAGTTTTCTCAAGAAAAATAGACTTTAAGGCAAAAATTATAACAGGTTACTAGAACAGTTACAATAATCAATACATTGCATACTGTTGTCTTTGTAGTAGTTATTCAGAGGACAAGATGCAGGCATGATATCTTGTCTAAACAATATTAGTACAAATGATTTTCCTCAATGAACTAGGAGAAAGTAGCTATATATCTATCCTAACTATCCTATGTTTTGAAGCTGTTTCATTGATATTTTATCTCTTTTATCATTGAAATGAGTAAAAATAAAATAAAATAAAATAAAAAATTATAATATGGCAAATAAGGCCATTATATACTGATAAAAAGATAAATTCAATAGGATACAAAATTATTTTAAAAAGGGAGAGAGAATACAATGCAACAATATTTAAAAACTTTAACACCCCCACTTACAACAATGGACAGATCATTAACACTGAAAAGTCAACAAGGCAGTGTCAGTTAAACTTCATCCTGAAACAAAAGGACCTAAAAGACATTTATAGAATGTCTCATCCAACATAAAGAGAATACACATTCTTCTCAACTGCACATGCTATATTCTCCAAGAAAGACCATATGTTAGATCACAACTGGATCTTACATGTAAGAGGAATGAAATAATATCAAGTATCTTTTTCTGATTTTAATAGTTTAGAATGAGAAAATGAATAATTTTAAGAAAATCAACGAAATCCTAAAAATGAATCAGAATGCTCTAAAATAACCAATGAATCAAAAATATGAATTAAAAGGTGTTCTTAAAAATATCTCGAGAAAAAAGAAAATGGATATACAACATTCCAAAACTTTTTAGATGCAGAAAATGAACAGGGATGTTCATAATAATAAACACCTATATAAGAAATGGGAACATCTCACACCAGTTACATAATGTTACACTTCAAGGAACTAACAAAACAACAAACTGAACCCAAACTTAGTAGTGAGGAGAAAAAATAATCATTAGAGCAGAAATAAATTAGCTAAAGAGTAATAAAATTACAGGTAAAATCAACAAAGAGTTTTGAAAGAATTAATAAAATCTGTAAAAAAAGATGAAAAAATATTTAAATTTATTTATTATTTTAATTTAGGACAGGATGTACACATGGTAAGGGTCTCCCTGTGTAGATCGGATTCGCAGTGATCCTCCTGTTTACAGCCTCCCAAGTGCTGGGATTACAGGCGTGCACCACCATGCCCAG
>NDGM011087514.1:0-10076 GCA_002564305.1 Octomys mimax
AGGGGCTTCCGTGTCTTCTAATCTATTCCATTGATCCTCAGGTCTATTTTGATACCAGTACCACACTGTTTTTATCACAGTAGCTAACAAACTTTAAAACAGTTTACAGAAACTTCAAAAAAAATAAAGTTACCCAACCTCAGACATTTCCTTATAGGAGTACAAAAGCAGACTAATACAAATACACAACCCTTCCTTGTAGATTTAGTTTGGAATACAGTTTATAATCACAAGCCAAAATACACATACTTGTAAGTAAAAAAACTGGACCAAATGGTTTATAAAACAATACTTATACTTTCCTTTTTTAAAATTTACGTATTGGTCTCACTAAGAAGGTTGGGCTCCTAGTGATCCTCCCATTTCAGCCTCTCCAGCACTGGGATTACAGGGGTGCACCGCCATGGCCATTTGGTTGGCCCTGGAGTGGTGACCAGTGAGGCAAATGAGGCATCTAGTACCAGCAATCAAACCCAAGGCCTTACCAGGCAGGTGCTTAGACTGCTGAGCTATCTCTCTGGTCCATAATTATACTTTCTTAAAAAAATAATTTATTTGAATCTGTAGATTATTTTGGGTAGTACAGATTTATAGATGAATGCTCTAATCCAGATGCATAGGCTAGCTTTGCACTAATTTTTGTCTTTATTTCTTTTTAGTTTTCAGTGTACATGTTTTTGTTAGATTTATTCTTAGTGTATTTTTTTTTTTTTGTTACCACAAATGTGTTGCTTTCTCACTTTGTCTTTCTCGTTGGTCATTACTAGTATGTAGAACCATAGTGTCTTTCTCGTTGGTCATTACTAGTATGTAGAACCATAGCTGATTTCCTAAAATATTATTTAAAATGTTTATCAGTGATGACAGATATTTTGTGTATTCTTTAGACTACATAATCAAGTCATGTCATCCAAAAATAGTTGGTCATTTATTCATTTTAAAAGTTGATTGTATTTTTTTTTCTTCAGTAATTATTCTGTCTAAATTTCTTAGCTAGCCCAAGATATATTTTTCTTCTTATCAAGAATGATATTAGATTTTGGGAAATAAATTTTCTATAGCTACTGATAATTGTGTACTTTTATACCTTTGACCTTGGGTTTGATTGCTGGTACTAGATGCCTCATTTGCCTCACTGGTCACCACTCCAGGGCCAACCAAATGGCCATGGCGGTGCGCCCCTGTAATCCCAGTGCTGGAGAGGCTGAAATGGGAGCTTCACTAGGAGTCCAACTTTCTTAGTGAGACCATTATATTATATGAGAAGATATATTAACTGAGAAGATTATATTAATTGATCAAATGTTGAGTCAGTTCCTTACCATAGTATACGATTGATTTTTATTTTCTTCCATTTGACTTGTTAATATTTCATTAAAGATTTCTGCACTCACATTCATGAGATTTAGTTATCTACAATTCTCTTTTCTGGAAATGTCATGACCCTCTCCTGTTTTAGTACAGGGTCCAAAGGGTCTCACCACACAGATTGGACTCATAGCGATCCTCCTGTTTTCAGCCTCCAAAGCAATAGGATTACAGGCATGTGCCACCATGCTCAGGCTCAGTCACTGTCTCAGCATGACCCTGGGGGCAGGGCCAGCGTGGCATGCCAGGGATCAAAATCTGATCTCTGCACCTACCCAAGCAGGCACTTTAGTCCAATGAGCTATCTGGCTGGCCCACCCCTCTTTGTGTTCTTTTGTTGTCTAAGTAATCATCCAACTGCCTTCTCAGTTATTCTTTTCTCCTTTTAAAAAAATATTAGGACATATTTGTAATGCAAGATAATCATATTTATCTTGAGGAGTGAGCACAAGTCCATGTTGTATCTTGCCCTGCTCTTGCCAAAACATTATTTTCCTAATAGGGAGCAAGAAGTCATCTATTCAGGATTGTTCAGTCAAGCCACCTACTTCATTTATTAGATTCCCAAACAGAAAAGACAACTCCAAACTCAGTTGTAAGTTTTGAGGTCAACAGCATAAAATATCACTTTTATCTTATGCAGCTTCATAGAATTTTACAGGAAGTTGTTCACTAGATTTGTCAATATATCAGAGGCCAGTAGATGCTACAGCAAAAATAAAACCATCACTGCTGAAATACAGAAGAAGTCTGAACATGGTTGTTCACAACTGTAACCCTAGAACTTTAGGGAGCTAAAGCAGGGTAATTTAGTAAGACCTTTTCTCAAAATAAGAATAGAAAGCCTAGGAATATAGTTCAGTGCAGTGGTGGGGACTTCAATTCTCAATACTGAAAATTTAAAGCAATACTGAAGTGAATTCACTGGGCTGGCCAAATAGCTCAGTGGATTAAAGCTCCTACAAGCAGTCATAGAGACCAAGGGTTTGATCCCAGGGTCTGTCATGCCGGCTGGCAATTGAGACTGTGCCTGACGAAGCACGCCTGTAATCCCGGCATTTGGGAGGCTGTAAACAGGAGAATCACTACAAGTCCAATCTAGTAGTGAGACCCTGAACACCATATAGACCCTTCCCTAAAATATAGGAAAAAATAGAAGTGATTGTGTGTGTGTGTGTGTGTGTGTGTGTGTGACCAGGGATTGAACTCAGGACTTTGCAATTGATAGGTAAACACTTATTCCACTGAGCCCTAAGAAGTGAATTTGTATCTCAGAAAAGATATGAAATTTGTCAAATATTCAACATGCAGTTATATAATTGCCATTGTTGTTTGTCATTAGATAAAAATTATCTTCAAAGTAATAAACTTACAAACAACAAATGAAAAGATACTGTAAGCCTTTAATAAGTAGTCTGTAAAATGATAAAAGATGAATTTTACAAAATGATAAAGTCATAGCTGACATATAAATGCAAAATGAGCACGTTTTTCTAAGCTATTTAGTGTCATCAGATTGGTTAATTAGGAAAAATAGAATTAGCAAATACGTTTGCGATCCATAGTATAAAAAAGTTGTAAAATAGCTTAATCTGTGAAAAAGTAGAATCGTAAGTTCTCAAAACATGTGCTTTAGGGCTGGACAAATAGCTCAGTGGATTAAAGTGCCTGCAAGCAGGCACGGGGGCCAGGGATTTGATCCCTGGGCCTGCCCTGCGGGCCTTGCCCCCTGGAGTGCTTAGATGGCAATTGAGATGGTGTGGTGGCGAAGGCCTGCAATCTCAGCTCTTGGGAGGCTGTAAACAGGAGAATCACTATGAGTCTGATCTACACAGGGAGACCCTGGACGCCCCATAGACACTTCAAAAAAAAAAAATCTGTGGTTTATATAGACAATGGACAAGTGTTCAAGTATTGTGTGGGATCTCTTAAATATCAGTGTCCTTCCCAACTCTTTGTACACTTTCAATGCATGTCCATCCTCGGTTTAGAAAAGTTGGTAAATTACCCACATTTTTCAAAGCAGAAAGTAAGGATTGGCTTAGTGACCATCAATCTTTTGGTAGTATCAATTACAGCAATAAAGCTGTGTATATTCATGCCGATTTTCAAGCTCTATCGTATTTTCATTCTCTTTGAATGCTCACATAAACCCATGCTCTTCAGAATGTTGATATTTCAGGAATAAAGAAAACAATTTTACAAGTAAATGCTTAGTTGAAATACTAACTGACTTTCCCAAAGTATTAGTTTATGGGGTAATGAGATCCAGGAGCCCCAGCCTCTATATTGCTTTCTTACATTTTAGGAAATAAAATGTACATGAGGTTGGGATGTAGACAGTTGTTAAATAAGTGTTCTATTTATTCTAATAGATTCTCACCCATGTTGGAAAGCTACTTCTCATAAAAATGTGAGAAATGAGAGGTCACGATATTCTGTCAATTTATTATTTAATAGAAACCTGCTTGTTCATAGCCCTCCTTCAGCGTATTGCACAGATACCAAGAAGACTGTGTCATGATTCAAAACAGATTGTAAAAATAGCACTACAAGACTTAAATAAGTGAAATTACCCGGGGCCTTAGGTATGTTTATTTTAATGCGTAGAATTGAAAAGTGTTGAAAGCTTAGAAGTAAAGAGTAGAATTGTGGTCCCAAGGGAAGGGAAATGCAGGACATTGAAGAGATAATTACCAAAGGATTAAAAATAGTTTAATTAGGGGCCAGGGAAATGGCTCAGTGGAATAAGCACTTCCCTAGCAATCGAAAGAGCCTGAGTTCAATTCCCGGTTCAGCCTCCCCCCTCAAAAAAAAGTTTAATTAGGTAGAAAAACATTCGGAAGATATGGTATACACAGTGGCTGTAGTTAACAGCAATCTACTGTATCCTTGAATATCTTCAAAGATCAGACTTCAACAGTTCCCACCACTACAAGTATGTGGGGTAATGAATATGTTAATTAGCTCAGCTTAGCCACTTCACAATGCGTATATATTTCAGATGAGCATGATACGCACAATAAATATATATCATTTTATTTGCCAATTAAAACAAATAGACCTTTTTAAAGAGTACGTGCCTGCAGTGGTGCAAATGAAAGCATGGCATGCACTGGGGGTCTAGACAACACCACGTGAGGGTGTGTGGGCAGATTCTAAGTCGACACACAGCTCTCCACATCCCGAGTGATTTTCCTCATTCTTCTGCATCATCTGCATTATTACCTTCTATTGATGAAGGGTTCTTCACGTAGTAGTATTGAGCCCCTTATTGATTTATGTTAATGGTATTTAAACCAGAAGACTTGCCAAGAAAAAAGATTTACAAATGTACAAAGCAAAGTAAATAAAGCCAACAATATTTGGGCTCCTGTGTCTCTCAACAACCACCATCCACCACCAATTGATTAAGCGTGTTCTGCTTCATCCTTTCAGTTGTTTCATATATTAATCTTGGTGATCCTATTACCACCTTTTACCACAGATTAGAGGAAAATGTTAATTAATATTTGATCACACACAAAGGAGTGACCGAGTTGTTGCTAGTTTGTTGCATGTGTACGCACATGCACATTTTATTTTGGGTAATGTAGAAACATTCAATATTCAATATTCAAAATAACAATGATATCCCCTTTTCCTATTATCCAGGGATTAAAAGCCCCAATTTCTCCCTCTTTTCTAATGTGATAGTGTCAGCATGGGATCCCTTCCTTTTGAGAAGTCACAGTATTCTAAAACAGCATGAGGACACTTCAGAAAACATGCCGCAGTCCTGAATATTGTCTTGTCTTGTGCTCTGAAATGTCACAGCATGCCGCCGGTTACCTCAGGCCAAGGATATCATTTGCACTATCTGGGACATCACATTTCCTCTGGCTAGAGGCCTGCCTTACGCATACTCAGGCTTTTGTTAATGTTGCTGTGTACCATTATTCCACACTGAGCTAAATTTTTGTCACCTATTACAAAAATTAAATGCATTAAATGCTTAGTTATGGCCTGTCATTGTGTTACATCAAATCTGAATGAAACAAAACTTAAAATTATCAAAAGATGATGAACACAAGCTGTGATTATGTAGATAGGTTATGTAGACAAGCTATATTTATGTAGACAGGCTATGGTTACTGACAGATATCAATAAGACTATTGTAAAGTCTAGAAAGGGGAGGTTACGAGTCCATAGTTTCAGGAGAATGCCATTTCAGCATAAGAGTCATATCTATATGAAATGTATTGTTCTTGGAAAGGAATAAACTTCACATTAATTTATACTGTTATAATTATACTCATGAACTTGATGACTGTACAATGAATGGGTGGGGTCACAGAGAGCACCAAGTACTTTGCAAAGTTTAAGCACCAAAGCTCTCATCCTGGAAGGCTGGTGGCCCCTCAGTAGTGCCTCTCAATAGTGTCTCACTCACTGCTGAGACTGGGAAGCAGCAACACATGCACGTGAACAGCGGCCACCACCCATCCACAGCACACGATACAGACTCCATTCTTCCAAGTGCGTGGCTTAGAGGGGAGTCAAGGAAGGTGCTCAAATAAAGACAGATTTTTAAGTGCAAGAGTCAAATTTTCAATTAGATGAACAGAGATATAGCCCTGTTCAACTCTTTATGCTAATTATCTCAAGCGCTTTACAGAGTCATCTGTGGTATGTTGCAATTATTAGCTATCTGTACCACTCAGTCCACCTCTTCATCTTCACTGGAAAAGTTTCCTAATGCAGTTTGTTTTTAAGGGAGAAGGGAGAGAAAAACTTGAAAATTTCTCACCCCCCTTCAGGCAGTTTCTTTAAAATCAAGGCAAAGAACTATATTTTCCTGGAGGCTAAGATCTTAGGTATTAAATATCTGACTAGCATCTCCTAAATTTGAATAAAGCAAGAGAACTATCTAACTGCATAGTTTGATTTTTAATATAAAAATCACTGGGAAATATTTTTTTCTGAAGAGTTTCAAAGCTAGTTTGTGTTCTATTACTTAATGAGTACTGATAGAAGCTAATCACTATTTTAATGGGTTATTTTTAGGGATTAGCTCACTTAATCATTGAATAATCAGCTGAAGTAGATTATTATTATTCCTCTCTTACACATAAGTAGATTATAGCCCATTAAGTATCGTTTCCAAGATTATATTAGAAGTGGGAGAGGCCAATGTCACACGCCAATACAAGTTTTGACTTTTAACTCTACACTTTTTTACAGGAAATTTGGTGTCCTCTGCATGACCCATTATCAGGTGTACAGTGCCATGAACTGCATGCAGAAAGTGTAGACTTTCGCCTAGCTACTGCCTATAACATAAAAGGAAAGAGACCTTCTCTTGGACACCGTCTTCTAGATCCAGTAGGAATTTGTCATGCACAAAGAAGTAATTGCATATTCCTGACCATCGAGGTAAGAACATGCACATCTTAACTTCTATCACTAAATACAAAAGATGATGAAGTGGTCAAAACTGTGGGAAAACAATCCCGAAAATCACCATTCATGGACCCTGTACTACATTTGATTTGGAACTCCTTTGGCTGCTTAAGTAGAGTCCTCACCTTTTGAACTCTGTTCCTTCCACCTCAGCTCTATGCTTAGAGGAAAAATACATCAAGCCTGAAAAGTGGGTGGAATAGCAGAACCCTAATTTGCCCTTCAGCTTGCTGGAGCAGCTCGTTACTTAATGGCCCATGACAGATATACACATTACGCAGCACTTCATTTATTCCTATCTTTAATCTATGGATCTCAGAATTGGTTTAAAATGCCTGCTGAGTTAAACTTTAGGTTTAACAGCAGAGTTTTACTGGGTAAAAAAAAGTATTCAGAACTCACTGCTTGTAATGAACACTATCTTACCTCATGGGGTAAAGAGATGAATAGCTGAGCATCCCCCCTTGGTGAATGCATGGCACAGCACCAACCACTCGTACCATGCTCTCATTACTTGAAGACAATAATGACAAACTAACAGCTAAATATTTATGAAGTCTTCTCCCTAGGCGGGAGGCTTGTGAGGTAAAGAACTTTGACATAGCTTAATAACCACTGCATTACCCTTATTTTGTAGTTAAGGAAATTCAGGAATAGAAAAATGGGGTAAATTGCCGATGATCATTTAGCACAAGCTTACAAACACTAAAGAAAACGATGGCAGGGAGAGCAATGGGTAGAATCTTTCTTTAATTTTATACTCATGGTTAAGTTCTTAAACTAATTTTCACTTTGGAAATTATACCGGACTTGTGAGCAAAGGCATAAGCAGAGCAGAGCCATGTTTTAGATAGATTAGCTGGCCCTGAGAACCATGACCAAAACTCATTTTAGGGAAAACTGTCTGTGTGTTCATTTGGAATGACAATTCCAGATAGTTTATTGGCTGATTTGGAGTCTCTTGAAAGAAACTGATAAGGATTTTTATGCAAACCTAACATTTTGGTTTATTTGGAATACTTTCTGTTCAGACTTCAGTCTTCTGGGAAACATTTTCAGATCACTATCCACTATCCACGGTAAGTTGCCCAGTGACATGTGTTGTTCACTTCTCCTTTTCCTCTGGCTCTACTTTCTGACTCAGGCTACTTTTGTTTGGATAATTTTGAGTCAGCGGCGGGGCCCATGGTGCCAACATGCAGCCAGGTCTTGCGCTTCACCACTATTAGGAAGTGCTGCTTTTCATCTGTCTGAGTTCCTGAGCAGGAAACAGGTGAATTTGCATTTTAGTTACAAGAGCAATCACATGTGGATGTGTGACATGAATAGACCATAATTTTAACTTTCCTTCCAGTGACAGACTGAATAGCTACCTAAATGAAATTTGTACTCAGTTCTTTATTCTATGGATTTTAAAAGCTAACATCTTGTTTCAGAGACATTAAAATATAACATGCATGCAGAACCGTTGTTTGCTCAATTTTCATAAAAATATTTGTTTTTTGAATAGAATAAAAGCAATGTTAGTCCTGTTGAAATAGTGACTTTATTTTATTAAATCAATAGATCATATTTATGAATTATGAATTAAATCTGTTTTAGAGTATTTTACTAAATTCTACTAAAAGTGCTGCCCATTTTTTCCTTTGCCAAATACCTTATACAACTTGAGAAACTGTTCTTTAGAAACAGATTTTCAGGCTGACCTGATAGCTCAGTGGACCAAAGAACCTGCTTAGACAGAGCTCAGCCTCTGGGGTTTGATCTTTGGCGTGCAGTGCTGGCCCTGCCTTGGGGTGCGCTGAGATGGCGATTGAGACTGGGCGTGGTGACCCGCTTCTGTAATCCCAGCTCTTGAGAAGCTGAAAACAAGAGAATCACTAGGAGTGAGACTCTGTAGACCCTGCCCTAAATACAGAAAAGGAAATAAGGAAATAAGGAAGGAAGGAAGGAAGGAAGGAAGGAAGGAAGGAAGACAGAATTGCATATCCAACTCCCCTTTTGGTCACCTGTGACTCCCAGAGTCTCCCATTTCCCAGAGTCTATTGAAGAAAGCATGGAATCAGCATGCAGCAACTAGATGAAGTATTTTATTAGTTAAAAACACCATCTAGAATTTGGGGCAGATGTAATTTTAGGTCTGGAATCAGAATGATGCTGAAGATAGCATTATTCTTCCTTGACCTTCTTCTGAAAATAGATTGCTTCAGGGATTTTGGAAAAGAAAATGCAGAAAAATGTAGTGTGTCAATTTCTACAAAATCAGCAAGGATATTAAATGCAGCCTGATTTGAGTGACAAATCAATTTTATACTCTTATCAAGATGTAGCTTGCTTATTAAAATTTTGTAAGTTTTCTCTTGGTCACTTTTTAAATATAAATCTTATGTGAATTGGAAGTGTTGAACTCTCCAACCACACATACCACTGAAAGAATACATTGTAACTAATTAACATAAAATGTATGAATTGAAACTTAAATCTTCCTAATAAATTAATTGAATACTTACATTGATTTCCAAAAAAGGGTTAAATAATAAGAATTGAATTTGATCATTCATTGGAGTTGAAATAACATTAAAAAAAAGTGCAAGCAAGAATTAACCTACTCCGATATTTGGATGTCTATAGGACAGACTAGGAATTTGCTAAAACACAAAAATAAACATGAGGTCAGAGGCAAAGGTCATGTTCCAAAGATGGATAATAAAATATCCAAAACAGTCAATAACCCACTTTTAAAAATTATGTACACAGTTCCAGGGTAAATCCTGAGGGGATTTGACTGACCTTGTCAGATAGCAGAAGTTACATTTTTAGTTATATAGGTTTTGCTTTAACTTGATCTTAACCATCCAGCAGAAAAGGGTCACCATGAGATATAAAAAATAAAGTTATATCAGTACGCTGAGCTCTAAAAGGCTCAAGTCAACAACTTTGGACAATTGCCAGTTCTGCTGATAGCTCACTACTATTACAGACAATTGAACTATCTTGGGTCCTTTTGGTGACTCCAAGTGCCTACAATCTTTGGACTGGCATCAACTATGAAAAAGTCCTTTAAAGAGTTCTACAAATACAGTTTCTCTAACTCAATGGACCACCCATCTCTGACAAAACAAAACATAAAAAGGGGGCTATAAATAAAGGACCATTTTGTTGTGCAAAAAATATGCATATAAGATAGTTAGGATAAATATGTGGCTACTTTCTCTTAGTTCAATGAGAAGAAAGGTTTGTACTAATAGTGTTTAGACAAGATATC
>NDGM011087517.1:0-10334 GCA_002564305.1 Octomys mimax
GGCTGTAAACAGGAGAATCACTACGAGTCCAATCTAGTAGTGAGACCCTGAACATCCTATAGACCCTTCCCTAAAATAAAAAAATACATAAATAAATAAATAAAACAGTGATAGGTATTTTTCATCTTTCTTAGACATGCGCAGACTTCTAAAAAGTAAGGAAATAGTTCAATTGGGCAGAGCCAGTCTCTTGTTGGTCTATCATATTTAAGCATTTAGCTCACCTATTGATTTTTTTTGCATTTATACCAATTTCATTTTTTATCTTTTTTTTTTTCCCCCGGAACCAGGGATTGAACTCAGGCCCTTGAGCTTGCCAGGGAAGCGCTTATTCCACTGAGCCATCCCCCTGGCCCCCAATTTCATTTTTTATATCTTTTTTTTTTTTTTTTTTGTAGTACTGAGAATCAAACTCAGGACCTTGCACTTACCAGGCAGGTGTGCTTATACTACTGAGCCATCTCCCTAGCCCCTATGTCAATTTTAGATGTTGAAAATAGCTAATCAAATTGCTGGTGGGCCTACAACTATCACAAGTGCTCAAATCATGCACATCTAGTTCATAGTAAAGTCAGATAATAGGTAATTATTTTTTCTTCTAGTTATTCGAGATTATTGATCAAACCCATATTTTCGTTGTTGTTGTTGTTGTTTTTGTGGGGCTGAGGACCGAACCCATGGCTTCCAGCTAGGCAAGTGTTCTACTGCTGAGCCAAATCCCCAGCCCCAAACCCAATGTATTTTTCTCTTTCCAAATGCAATTCTGGTCCTTGTGCAAGAATAAGAAAGTAACAACAACCCCTGGAAAGGGCCGTAAGACCTCCCTGACTAGGCTAAGACGTCAATAGAAGAGAGGAAATGAAAATCAAACATTACAAGCTGAAGCGCAGATGAGAAACTGGATAAAGCTGAACACCCTCTATCTTGATTACCCCAACGTTTGTTAAGACTAAATGCCTGATGTGCAACTAGCAGTGACAATTATTCTGCTAAAAGGAAAGAAAATGAATGATCCCATCAACATTGTGATGGGGTTGACATTTATCTGCATCTAATCTACCCACGTTTAGGATATGTTGAAAACTTGATCTATGTAAGAGGTTCCAATTTGACAGAACTTTATTCCCTGCCAGTTGTCGGCACAGCGTTTGAAGTGGATAAGAACTCTACAAATGAAGAGGGAGATACAAACAGAGTAAATAAGGACCTAGACATTTTTGCAAAATGCCAAATGATGTCTCCACAGCCACGTTCTCCTTCTATGATTACCTGATCCTCATTTTAAGGAAGAGATCTTCAGTGGATCAGAAGCCGGAAGTTGATCTCCCATGTAATCTATATCTTTGATGTGATGCTGTTGATGACCTCCACAACCTCTCTGTGCCCAAGTCCTTTCCCTTCTACCCTTCACTTGTATGACCCAGGCCAACATTATGCTGAGGGAAACACTCAACCAGGCCATTACGCTGAGGCCAACATTACAGCATTAGCCATTTATTCTTTAGTTTTCACACAGTGATAAACAATGGTGTTGCTTGGATGAAGTTGATTTACTACATTTACACCATCACGCTGCCCTTTCCTCCTAACTTCTTGCTGCAATAATAGCATTTTACCAACATGCACTCAGAAAATGTGGTTAAATACACTTACCAATAAGCATAGACTGTTGCTTTTGTCTTGATATTCAGATAGAAGCATTTGAGTTCCTCTAAGGAATACACCTTGCCTACTCAACCCATGGCTATGTCAGCTATTGATGTCACCCCAACTCCAAAGATATGTAAAGGTCATCAGAACTGCTCTGGACCTTTCTGTGGAGCAGTGGCTTAGCCCTCTGGCTAAGATGCAAATTTAGGCAGCATAAGAGGTGAATTCCTACAACAGCAATGCAGAGAGGAGGTCACACATCAGAAAGGACAACCTTTGATAGCTTTGACACCTGAGCAGAGGCTCATCCTGAACATCTACCCCCAGAACCCTAAAATCAATCCCATCGTTCATGCTCCTTCTCACACACACAAAGCCCAGCTTTAACTCAAGGCCAGGAAAGAGAAACTGCCCAAGCACCGAACATGTCCTTGCTTCCTCAAAGAAATGAACAAGGAACTATGGATTGGTAGGAAGACTTGTAGTTTAAGTGAGAATAACCAAAACGAACATTAAAAAGAAGAATTAACCCAATAGCAAAAGTGTAATTCCTAAAGCAGAAGAAATTACAAGGAATTCTTACCATTGTCCAAAACCAGGTCATACTCTATTCCTTGAACCAAAAGAGAGTATTACAATAAAGGAGCAAGTAGAAAACAACAAAAAGTTCATTGGGACTAAAAAATACAATCGCCACAGTAAAAAAAGGAATAGAAAGAGTACAAGAGAAGTCAAGAGGGCCAGGGAGATAGCTCAGCACCCAAGTTCTATCCCGAGTATGGCATGCTGCGCCGCATGCTCCTTGGCAGGATCACTACCAGTCTGAACTGGTAGTTTTAAAAATGTATTTGATGCAGGGTCTCACTACACAGCCTGGACTCGTAGTGATCTTCCTATTTTCAGCCTCCCCAGAACTGGTATTACAGGTGCGCACCACCACAGCCAGTCTTGGTCACTGGCTCAGCATGGCTGGGGGCGGGGCCAGGGTGGCCTGCAGTGCCAGGGATCAAACCCTGGTCCCTGCACTTGCCTAAGCAGGCGTTTAGTCTGCTGAGCTATCTCACCAGCCCTCAAATAAATTATATATATATATATATATATATTTTTTTTTTTTTTAAATATTATTCTTTGTCAAGAAAAACAAACTCCTGGAATGGAGCAAGAAGATCAAAAGACAGAAAAAACATGAAAGAAAAAAATGTCAAGACAGGTAGAACAACTAAAAGAACAAGTGCCATATCTGCCCAACAGGAGTTTCAAGGGAAATAGAAAGAGACTGGTAAAATAAAAGACCACCCTCCCAGAGTTTATATAAGATGTAACGCATTGGGTTAAAAGGACCTATGAAGCAGAGCATGAGTTAACTACAACAACAGAAGATTCATACCTAGACCCATTCTGAAATTTCAGAGCACCATGGCGAACACACACAAAGCTCTGCGAGGCAGAGTGGAAACAAGTCAGTAGGAACAAAGCCCAGTCTCAGCCTCTTGCCAAGTGGGGCGCAAGAAAGGCAGGCGCAAAGAGCAGAGCAGCCCACAGTGACCTCACACATACATCAGGGAATTTTAAGCACAGTTACAAGAGAAAGGTAAAGAAATGCTATTGAAAATTGACAATGGAAAAGATATTTCTAAGTTAAAAGAAAGAATTCCGGTTTCCAGTGAGGCATACAGGAGCTTAAAATTGGGCATTTTTGAGCAATAGTGAATGAAAACACATTAGCCTCTCATGTAATTAACTTCCTCGCCTCCCAGCTGAACCGCAGCAGCAACTCTGGGTTCTCTTGCTTTGAGGAGCCAGGGACAGGGTTACCACAAAGGCCAGCCTAGGAAACCGGACTGAACGGGTGGGTGGAAGGATAGGTAGACAGACCCACCAAATCAGCACCACAGCTTTATCTTATCATAAATTTTACGTAAATTCAACTGCTGCATTATACTCAAGTTTACTTAACCAAGATTTTTTGTTTGTTTGTTTGTTTGTTTGGTTTGGTTCAGTTGCTCTGCACTGGGCATTGAATCCAGTGCCTTTGCACTGAACTCTGAGCTACATCCCTGGGCCTTTTTTTTTTTTTTCTTGAAACAGGGGGCTCACATTTGTGATCTCAGCACTGAGGAGGCTCAGGCAGAAGGATTACTGCAAGTTCGAGGCCAGCCTGGGCTACATAATTACTTCAGGGCCAGCCTGAACTGCATAGCAAGACCTTGTCTTAACACACAAGCATGTGCACACATGCGTGCACGACACACACACACACTCTTAAGGTACGGTCTCAGTAAGTCACTAAATTGTCCAGAAGGGTCAGTCAGATAGCTCAGCAGACTAAAGCACTTGCTTCGGCAGAGAGCGCAGGAACTGGGATTTGATCTCCAGCACCAGGAGCCATGCCAGCCCCGCCCCCGGGGGACATGCTGAGAGGGTGACTGAGACTGGGCACGGTGACACGCACCTGTAATCCCCACGCTTGGGAGGCCAGGAGAATCACTACGAGGCTGATCTATGTAGTGAGACCCTGTTGACCTTGTAGTAAATACATATAAATAAATAAATAGTACGGCTACAATCAAATTTATGACCTTCCTGCTTCAGTCCCGCAGTCCTCAGATTACAGGAGTGCAGCACCTCTCCTTAAAAAGTTCTTTTGCACATCCACAGGCTACAGCGGGTTTAGCAGATGGTAGGACTGTTCTGGTTCATGTCTAGACATCCCCGCAAAGCCTCGAGTGATCAGAGGTGGGGCTTTTCAGAGGCGGCCGGATCTAGGGTGTGTGATGCTGGGATGGAGGCGCTGATTGCAATGCTAGGAGGATGGGTGTGAGCACCACACACCCAAGAGCGAATATCCCTGGGAAAATATAAGAGACAGAGAGTCCCTCGCTGCTTGTTGTTTGCTGCTTTCTGCTCGCCTGCTCTGTGACGTCCCTCTGCCACCCCACCCTGCCTGGAACCA
Organism: Octomys mimax; assembly: GCA_002564305.1. Classification (NCBI taxonomy): domain Eukaryota; kingdom Metazoa; phylum Chordata; class Mammalia; order Rodentia; family Octodontidae; genus Octomys; species Octomys mimax. The sequence continues at coordinate 4,604 of NDGM011087517.1, forward strand.
GCTGGCTATAAATTCTGCAGACTGTGAGCTGCAGTAAACTTTTCCTCCTTTAACTTTGGGTTTTGGGTATTTTGTCCCAGAAAAAAGAAAAGTAACCAAGACAAGGACTTTTTTAGATCACCTGATTGTAAAGTTCATGCGCTGGGGAGGTGGCTCCGCCGTCTAAGCACCTGCCTAGCAAGCGCAGTAGTAATTAGATAGAAACTTAAAAAAAAAAATTCATACTGGCAATAAGAGATATGAAATACCTAGGGATAAACTTAATGAGACTTTTTCAAGATTGATGGTACTAAACACTAAAGCTTCCCCGAAGGGCCGCCTAGGAATCTTGTGATACTGGGATATCACCAAAAATTTGGTGTCAAAAATAATGGAACTCTGTTCCTTCCCAGCGCAGGAGGTTAGAAGGGCTAATGAAGGACTCAGCAGAACCGCTTCCTTTTGTCCTGAGGGAAACACTGCACATGCTCCTCAGCCAGCTTCCAGCGCTTCTGTCAGTCCCTGGTCCATACCTGTCTTCTGAGGGAAGCTGTAATCTGAACCTCTTTATGCCTTTCTGTCTCTTTAAAGGCTACTTTCATTGGATTTAAGGATCGCCCCAATCTTACATAACCTTTTCTCTAACTTAATCTTAGATATATGTGAGGCCTTTATTTCCAAATTAAGTTGCATTCTGAGATTCCAGGTAATATACATATTATGGGGACACTACTTAACCTACTATATGCTTAATATGACCTAGAAAAATCCAGTCTTGAATAAGAGAACTGCTAAGATAGCTCAGCGGTCTAACTGCCTGCCTAGGCAAGCTCAAGGACTTGGGTGCGACACCCAGTACCGCAGGCTGGGCTGGCACTGCCCCAGACACACTGAGCCCACCACTAGGACCCTTCATGGTGGCATCTGACTGTAATCCCAGTGCTGGGGAGGATGAAACAGGAGGATCACTATAAGCCTGAATTGCATAGTGAGACCCTGTACCAAATACATAAAATAAATCAATGAAATCAATGTATTACAACTTCTAAAAGAATAGTAAAAATTAACTGCTAGCTGGGTGTGGTGGTGCACATCTATAATTCTAGCATTCTGGGAAGCTGAGGCAGGGTGATTTCAAGTTTAATTTCAGCCCAGACAATTCGGTAATTCAGTGAGATCTTGTCTCAAAGTAAAAAAAATATCAGGAATGTAACTCAGTGGTGGAGCACTTGCCTAGCAGGTGTGAGAACTGGGGTTCCATTCCCAGCACCATGAGGAATTAAATGGAGATAAAATAAATAAAACATAATTACTAAAAAATAAAACAAGGAGGAGCACAGAGAAGATAAAACCAATAGAAAACAGAAAGATAGTAAAATTACATTTGATTGGGGTTGGCAAAATAGCTCAGCAGTCTAAAATGCCTGCTTAGGCAAGCTTAGGCAGGTGCAGGGGACCATGTTTGGATCCCCAGCACTATATGCTGTGCCAGCACTGCCCTAAGGGCAGGCTGAGACAGCCAAAAAATCCCAAACCAAAACATTAAAAAAAAAATTACATTTGATTCAATCAGGAAGTTCATTAAGTGTAAATAAATGTCAGCTTTTTTAAAATAAAAGCTTAAGGCTGGGGAGATAGCTCAGCGGCATAAACACCTGCCTGGCAAGTGTAATTTCCTGAGTTTGATCCCCAGTACTGAAAAAAATTAATTAAATCACATGCTGTTCATTAAAAAGACTTTAAACATAAAGACACAGATAATTTAAAAGCAAAGAACTAAAGCATCGCTTGAAAACACTGCTCTTGTAAAGCTAGTGTGGTGAGGTGTACTTTCAGGGGAAAAATATTAGTAGTGATAAGGAAGAACTCTTCATACTAGCAAAGGGAGCAGTTTCCATAGAAAGACACACAAATTCTAAATTAATATGAACTCAGTGTAACTTTAGAATATGTAAAGCCACAATGAACTGACTGAAAGGAGAAAACCCATGATCAGATTTAGAAGTGTTGGCCCACGCCTCCGGTAACTATTAAAAGCAAGAAGACTAAAGAGTCGATGACGATATATTTAAACAGTGTTATTAAGCAACTTGACCTAATTGATATTTATAGAACTTCCCCACATCCAACCACTGCAGAATACACATTCTTTTCAAACACACATGAAACAGACCATACGCTAGGTCGTAAAGCAAGTCTCAGTCCGTATCTGGGAGCTGAAATCATACAGAACACATCCACTGGCCTCTAGAAAGCAACACAAATTAAAAAGAAAGTTATAAAACTATATTACTTTCTTATGTATTTGATTGTCGCAGGGTCTCACTATGCAGCTCCGACTCATGGTGATCCTCCTGCTTTCAGCCTCCCCAGGGCTGGGATTACAGGCATGTGCCACCACGCCTGGACTCTGTGGACAGCTCAGCATGCCCCAGACGCGAGGCTGGCCTGGAATGGGGTGCCAGGGACTGAGTCACAGTCCCCACACTTGTCTACGCTTGCCTAAGCAGGCGCTTTAGTCTGCTGAGCTATCTTGCTGGCACCAGGAATATATTTCTAAATGACCTATGGGTTAAAATGAAATGAGAAGATATTTTGAACTGAAAACAATGACTATAAATTATACCAAATTGTGTAGGGCGCAGAAGATGAGTGAAATAAGTCAGATACACGAGCTGCACCAGCTTTTATGAGAAACTCAAAGTACAAAGAAGTCAAAGAGAAAAATACAAGATGTATAATAGAAATAGCAAGATGGACCTTTTGCAGAAAAGAAGAGAACTAAGAGATGGAGGGAGAGAAGAGGGGGAGGAATGAAAGAGGATAAAAAAATGCATTGACATTTGTTCTGTATTCTCCACGAGGAATGTGAACAGCATGTACCGCACACATACACCCATCACAACTGAGACTTAAAACAGTTGTGCAACTCAGCTGAAGCAGCACTCAGAAGGACACATGCTTTTTAATGAATGTTAGAGATGAATGATTACAAATCAGTACTCTAACTTTTCATTTATGAAACTAGAAAAAGAGAAACAAATGAACCTCAAAGAAGAAGTAAATAATAAAATGCAGTAGCCAATGAAATGGAAAGTATATCTGTGAGAGAGAATCCTCAAAGCCGGGACTTGTCCTTCAAATAGCCTACCAAGAATAATAAATAAAAAGAAAATACAGAGCTAGCCAAATAGCTCAGTGGATTAAAGCTCCAGCAAGCAGGCGCAGGGGCTGAGGGCTTTGATCCCTGGGCCTGCCAGCTGGTCCCACCCCCAGGGCTCACTGAGCCGGCAGTTGAGACGGGGCATGTCATGTGTCTGTAATCCCAGCTCTTGGGAGGCTGCAGGCAGGAGGATCACTACGAGTCCGATCTAGTAGTGAGACCCTGAACAGCCTGTAAACCCTTCCTAAAATAAAAAAATAAAGAGAGAGAGAGAGAGAGAGAGAAATACAAATGACCAATATTGAGTTTTAAAATGTGATGTTGGGCTGGGGAGATAGCTCAGCCACATAAGCGCCCGCCTGGCAAGCACAAGCTCCTGAGTTTGATCTCTGCTACTGCAAAATAAATAAATAAATAAATAATAAAATAAAAATAAAATGTAATGTCACCACACAAACTACTGTTATTAAAAGGGATACACAAGAAGATAATGAACAACTTCTGGCCAATGTACTTGACAACTTAGATAAAATGGAAAAAATATACCAAAAGGTACAACTTACCAAAACTGATACAAATAGAAATTAAAAAGTGAATGCTTTAAATGTTAAAGAAACCATAAAGATTAGCACAAAGATAATCCAGACCCAAAAAATATTTCAAGAGAAATAATTTTTTAGGGGCCAGGGAGATGGCTCAGTGGAAATAGCGCTTCCCTGGCAAGTGCAAGGGCCTGAGTTCAATCCCTGGTTCTGCAAAAAAAAAAAAAAAAAGAAATAATAATAATAATAATTTTTTAAATCTTAATATTGGAGAAATAGAGAACACTTACATATTTGTTCTATGAGAGTGACATAAATTTAATGCTAAAAAATCCTTTATATGGGGAAGACTTTGCATATGGTTAGAGAACAATACATTAAATACTATAAAATTATGTGTTATCTTTTTTAAATTAAATTATGTTATATCTTAATGTTATAAAGCTACAAATAAAACATTAGCCAAATGAATACAAAGACCATAACTCAGTAGCATAACTGGCAAGAGCAAGGTCCTGAGTTCAAACCCCAGGTACCAAAAAAAAAAAAAAAATTATAAAGATACTGAATAACTGACCTCAATGTGAGGCTTTGATATATGCACGTATCATCAAATGATAACCATAGCCAAGGTAATCAGACATTATCTTTGTGTGTGTTAACTAGAGCTATTTTACTGAGCAATAAAGCTTCAGAATTTTTTCATCTTATCTAAAGGAAATGTTGGATCTTCTGACTAACTTCTCCCCGCCCCCCAGCCCCTGGCTGCATCATTCTGCTGTTTCTGTGAGTTTGTCCTTTTTAGGTCCCTTGCATAAGCGAGACCAGGCAGTATTGATCTTTCTATTCCTGCTTTATTTCAGCGAACATACACCATCCTCCCCATTCATCTGCATTGCTGCAAATTTCCATCTTTTGAAAAGCTGAGTTATATTCCGTTATGTGTGCATAATATTTTCTTTACTCATTCACCTGTCAATGAACACTTACACTGATTCTGTTTCTTGGCTATTGCGAGTGATGCCACAGTGGGCATAAGGGAGCAGATATCTCCCTGCCACTGCTCGACTTTGGGGATAGCCAGAAGTCACACCGTGCTCAGATCCAGTTACTAAGGTGGATGAGGTCACACTGCGATGTCTTCAGCAGCCTGCCTTCCCATTGGGTGGTACTTCTCAGCAGACGTCACTGGATTATTGATCACATCTAATAAAGACATTCATGAAAGAAGAGTTTCTGAGCTTCAGAAAGTGGCAATGGGATAATAGTGTTTGAAGGAAGGGGGAGAATTTTGAGGGTACAGGGGCCAGCCAAATAGCTAAGTGGATTAAAGTGCATGTCAGCAGGCACAGGGGCTGGAGATTCAATCCTCGGGCATACCATGCCGGCCACGCCCCCGGGGGCAAGCTGAGATAGCAACTGAGACTGGGCGTGGTGGCGTGCGCCTGTAATCCCAGCTCTTGGGAGGCTGTAAATAGGCAGATCACTACAAGTCCAATCCAGTAGTGAGACCCGGAACACGCTGTAGACCCTTCCCTAAAATACAGAAAATTAAAAAAAAAAAAAAAAAGAATTTTGAGGGTATTAGTGGACACATGTCTTTTATTCTAATACAATTTTCTTTTTTTTCAGTACCAGGGATTGAACTCAAGACCTTATATTTGCCAGACAGGCACTTACACTGCTGAGCTATATCCCTGGCCCCAATATAATTTTTAAAAAAGATTTTAATAGTCACTGTACATTTAAGTCATATTTCATAGACCCAGAAGTGGGATGGTCAGATCCTATGATAGTTCTAGTTTTAGGGTTTTTTGTTTTTTTAGAAATTTCCATATTGTTTCCTTCATGGCTACACTACTGTACATTCTCACCAACAGAATACACCATGCCCTTTCCCCACAGCCTCTCCAACGGATGTTATCTTTTATCTTTTTGTTAATGGCCTTTCTTGCTAGTGTGAAGTGATAATTAATTATGCTGTTAGGGGCCGGGGAGATGGCTCAGTGGAATAAGCACTTTCCTGGCAAGTGCAAGGGCCTGAGTT
>NDGM011087541.1:0-10254 GCA_002564305.1 Octomys mimax
TACTCTCACAGAAGAGAAGACATAGAAGAAATGGACAGATTCCTAGAAAGTTACAAATTACCAAAATTGAATCGACAAGATATAACCACTCTCAATAGCCCAATAACAGCCAATGGAACATGAGATGTAGTAAAAAATCATTTGTATTATTTTTAGGGAAGGGTCTACAGGGTGTTCAGGGTCTTACTACTAGATCAGACTTGTACTGATTCTCCTGTTTACAGCCTCCCAAGTGCTGGGATATCTGGCATGTGCCGCCACACCCAGTCTCATTTGCTGTCTCAGTGCGCCCTGGGGTTGGGGCTGGCATGGCAGGCCTGGGGATGGAACCCCTGTCCTCTGCGCCTGCTTGCAGGTACTTCAGTCTGCTGAGTGATTTGTTTGTCCCTGTGCTTGAATGTTTTGTTGAGTCTTTGGAGAGGTAGTGGTGACGTGGAAACTTGTGCAGGCTTTGTTGCTGCGATGCCGAGATACTCCCAGTGTGGCCGGCCTTTCTTGGCCTCGCGGACTTGTTCTGTTCTTCCCTTCCTGGCAGGCAGAAACCTCACACCTTGTGTACTATTGCACTGTATTCATGTTCCTCCCGCTGCCCTGATTGTATTTTAAGGATCTGTCCCCTTGGCTTGATGCACCACAGGAGGATTTAAAAGGGAGGGTCCGTCACGGTGACTTAGTTTTTTTACCTAACAAGACTTGGCTTTGCAGCAAGCATTCAGACATAAGTGTAAGTGAAAGACTGAAACCTGTGGTCTCCCTTTGGGCCTAATCATGTTTTCTCCTTTTAAAATCTTTTTTTCATGCAGTGCCCTAACCATTTCTAATATTCAGGCTGGATCGACTGGAAACTGGGGCTGTCATGTCCAGACCAAACGTGGCAACAATACAAGGACTGTTGATATTGTGGTGTTAGAGAGCTCTGCCCAATATTGTCCTCCAGAGAGAGTGGTGAACAATAAAGGTGATTTCAGGTCAGTGGTATGCAAAGTTCTCCAAGTCTGATTTGTCCAAACTCTTTTTATCCTCAGAGGCACTTAATTGAACTCCCATTCTCAGTATAAAAATTTGAGAAAAATGAACATATATTCTAATGTCTGTCTAAAGATTATCCTTTAGAATGATAGTTTCAGAATCCTTTATGGAGATTAAAAAAAAAATGGTTGAACTTTATTTCAAACCTCTTGGCAAAGAGTCTCTAGAAAGTAAATTATTTTGAACAAATAATTTATATAAGCTGCTGACCACTACTTTGGGAAAATATTTTGGTGAAAATAGTATAAAATTCAGACAGCAGGGACATAGCTCAGCAGCATAAGTACCTGTCTCACAAGTGCAAGGTGGTAATGCAAACAAACAAACAAAAAATTCAGACAGTCCATTGGTACCATCTTGTTTTTCAGAAGATTCTTTTATGGATGAACTTTGAGAGGGTTCCTGTTGCTAAATCACATAACGACTGGCAATTGTGGTATCATAGTTAGAAAGTACACTTAATTTTCTTCTGTTCCATTCTTCTGGGAATAAAGTGACAAGCGCTTTGGGAATTGCAAGCCATTGGGTAATTTGACACTTGGGGAATCATGAGAATCCCAGGGGCATTAGTTGGAATTACATTCAGGTGAGCAGATGAGTCCATTTTCATTTTTAATGGACAGTATAGAACTTGTGACAAATACCATCTTTTACCTTAGATTCTGCTCAAATCCTGTTTCTTACTACCTTGGTATTCTTTATTTTCAGGGACTTTAATGATGAGTTTATAGTTGATGGGAACAAAGGGAAGACCTTGCTTTTTTAGGCAGCGTGAAGATTATTTAATGCTGAGTTCGCATTGTCGCTGGAGGGTTCTCTTGCCACTTTGGTGCAATAACCCGTCTTTAAGAGTAAGAAAACCCTGTGATATTAATCTTTCCAAACCAAGGAGAAGAAGCAGTAATAACATCATTAATTCACCTGTTCTTTATTGCTTTTCTGTTCTTTTTTCTTAAAAAAAAAAAAATTATGTTTGACACGTGCATGTGGCCACCAGCATTTATTATTGCCAAGGGATGTCCTTTATGTGCACCATATATTGAGCTATACTTTTTTTTTTTTTTTCTTTTTTGGTGGAACCGGGGATTGAACTTGGGCCCTTGTGCTTGCCAGGGAAGCACTTATTCCACTGAGCCATCTCCCCAGCCCCGAGCTATACTTTCATTGCCTACTTTAAACATGGGTAACATCAGCTAACTGTTACGTTCAGCATCTGCTATTAAAGAACCATGATGTTTTTTCTTTATGTTGAATTTTCTGGTATTGAGTTTTAAAAATAGAAAAATCTAAATATTTAACGGATTTATGCATTATTTATCTTTTGGTGCTCCTTAAAATATTATACAACTGAGCTCCCACTGCATTACTAAGATTGAATTGTGTTGCTTGATCTATTAATTTGGTATGGTTTTGATAATGAATTCTATTTTGATGTGACTGATACTATAATTTAGTGGTTCCTATGTTATGAATCAGCCATAATTTGTATTGAGGGACACTTAATTTCACTTCCACATTTGGAGAAATAAAGCTCCAATAACAAAGCTTTACCCCCAAAGGGTGCTGACCTGTGTCAACAGGTTTGTGTTGTCTCCAGGTTAGTGACTAGCTTTCCCTGAGCATTTCGTTACGTGCAGTATTTGGATGTCTTTAACACCATGTCCACATCCAGAAATTTGCCAGGACTTCGGGGACCCAGCATAGAGTTGTGCTCTGAGCTAAAATAAATGTCCTTGTGGTAGAATATTCAGCTGTGTCCTAGCAGGAAAAAGATACAAGTAGCTGTAGAAGAATTCAGGAGTGGACTTCTTCGTGTTAGATGGCACCATACAGAATTTATTCTTCCAGCGGGAGGATAAGGACAGCAATCTTTGTACCATGTTTCTGCCAGGGGACATCCCCTGGAGACACAGCACCTGAAGCCTTTGCCCAGGGCTGGTTATATAGCCCCTGCACTTACCACACAACAAAATCCCAGTTTTTCCAGAGGAAAAGAGGTGTTCAGAGTAAGCCGTGATGCCTGCTCTATCAGATGAACCAGAGGAAACTACCTTTACCAGTTAACTGTCTCTGGGAATATCAGAATGCTCCTCATTTTTATTAGTGTATGTTTGTGACATATAATGAATACCTTCGCCACCGTTCTGGGGATTGGGCACATGTATGTATCCTGTCCTGATTCTTCTGACTTCCCGTACCCTCCCCCTCTTCCTGTCTTCCCCTCCCCCTGGTCCTCTTCCCATCTTAACAGATCTCTATCTCTTTTGTTTCCTATCATCAACGTTTCTTCTTCTTAAATTATACTTTGAATTTCTCATATAAGAAACAATGCAATATTTAGCTTTCTGTGTCTAATTTTTGTCACTCACCTTTATGGTCTCAAGATGCGTTAGTTTTCCTACAAATGGCTCAATCTGATTCTTTATTCTAGAAGAAGTGTGAGCCTTTATTCTTCAGTGACTTTTGTGCTTCTTTCTTGGCTTTTCTCTGTAGTTATGTAAATATATGCTAAATCCTTGTTTTTTCCTGTTGTTGTTGTGCCTGGCCTAACTGGCCCTCTAGGTTTTCTTAGAACTTTTTTGCCCGTCCCTCTGTAGGTGGCCCCGGACCTTGGCGGGCATCACCGCGCATCTGCAGTGCACCCGGAACACCCCTGGCAGCGGGATCTACCCCGGGAACCCACAGGACGAAAGGAAGGCTTGGCGCAGATGTGACAGAGGTGGCTTTTGGGCCGATGATGATTATTCTCGCTGCCAGTATGCGAACGATGTCACTCGAGTTCTTTATATGTTTAATCAGGTAACTAGAAAATTTTCAGATTTGTTTTAAAAAGTGAATAGATGTGGCATTCATATTTTCATAAATGCTAAGTGAGGTACAGCTTTGATCTAAATATCCCCACTGATTGATCTGTCCTTGGAATCACGCTCTGCCTGCTGTCCCTCTTCCTTTCCAGTCACTGACTGACTCTACACCTTTGTAAAATCCTTTTATTGTGTGGGCCCACCGGGCAGGATCCCAGCCTCGCTTCCGGTCTGGGGTGCGTGTGTTTTCCACTTGGCACCGGTGAGCCTTCCAGGACATGCTTGAGTCTTGTGACCTGTGCTGCTGCTGCTTCTACTCACCTGTCTTTAAACTTCACCAGGCAGCGAGCACCTGGGAGGTCGCGTCTGTGTCGCTCAGCTCTGTTCCTTAGCACCAGTTCACCCTGTTTGCAGTGCTTAGGGCTAAGCCAGTGTTTAAGTCAGTCAATAAAGGAATGCAAAGCACGACTGGCAAGAGAGATAAATACCGTGTAGGAGTAAGTGGTTCACACTCTGTGCCCTAGGGGTTCCCGGGAAGCTATTGATCCCTCCCTGCTGGAGCCCTCGGGAAAGGCTTTCCTGAGCAATCCGGAGGAGGCATGCTTAGAATTTGGGTAAGCAGAGAGGAGGAGATGATGCAGCATGTTTATGAGACATGGTTTTGGGTATCATTGTAGTTCAGGTTCTGAAAAACTTCCTCAGGGTCGTCTCCGTTAAAATTTGAAAAAAACATTTTAGGACTATGATGAGTCAGTAACAGTTTCAGTTCATTGCTGGATCGTGAAATGCAGAGTTTGCGCATCAGAAATGTCTCAGCCACTTTTCAAACCACGCCCCTTTGCTTCTCATGCAGATGCCCCTCAATCTCACCAACGCAGTGGCGACAGCTCGCCAGCTGCTGGCTTACACCGTGGAAGCTGCCAACTTCTCTGACAAAATGGATGTCATATTTGTAGCAGAAATGATAGAAAAGTTTGGAAGATTCACCAAAGAGGAAAAGTCAAAAGAGGTAATTCTCCTGACCTCAGCTCTACAGTATCCGGTGGAAGCAAATGTTGGTAGAGTCGAATCTGTAGTTTTAAAGCTTTGCCATATTGGAAGTACATATGCTTTTCATTTTGCAGAATTATCATTGAGAATGTCATGCTGCAGTTGGTATAGTGACCTGTGAGTTGTTGGAAAGAGGTGATTTTTCAGCACTTGGACATTTTAAGGCACCTTGATACAGCAGAGGGAGGAGTGTAGCAGAAAGCAGCCTCCTGCGTCCTCTCTGCGTCAGCCACGGCTACTTACCTTCACCCCTGGGGTTTCCCTCGTCTGTACAACTACGTTAGTCACCCATGTCTTGTGCACTACCTAATTACTTTTGTGATATCCCGGGGAAATGAGAGACTGTTAGAGTCCCAAATGATCAGAATATACAAATGATATAAATTTAATGAAATGTTAATTGTTCCAAGAAATGTTTTTACCACGATTTGAGCATTGTACAATATATGCATGTAATGAACATCATGATACCATGCATATACATATAATTTGCAAATATCAGTTAAACATTAATTATGATATACTTGTCAACATAGTGTCCATTAGGGGGAAACAACGGAACTGTGGATTTCAGAATGAATAAGCAACAAATAGAAGATTTAAAGATGAAGTGAGTTAGTCACACCGAAATGAATTTTAGAGTTAGGAGGAATCTAGACATAAACTGAAGCCAAATGGAAATTAGTAGATTTGTGTATGGGTATACATTTGACAGGACTGAGAAACGGATCCGTCCCTGACTCTGTCTAGAAGTGTTTTCCGTAATACCATACTCACTTTGAATACTCTGTTGCCCTCTCTTCCATAGTTTTGGGGAACTGGCTAAACAAAGCCTTCATGTTTATGTAGGGTCATCTCAGTGCCTTTGGTACTGCAGAGCAGTGAATAATATGCTTGTACCCCTAAGTCATTTAACCAAGGATGTTAAAAAATGTTTTGCTTCTGTATGGATTATTGTCTTATATTTTGATAATAAGTTTTGGAACCATGACTGGAGCGTGTTCAGCACTTTGGGTTGTAGTTAGGAAAGGAAACAAGACAATGTGCATGTGGTAGCTCCCAGGCGAAGAGGTTTTCTACTGGGTGATCAGAAAACATTGCAGCTTTACTGTTAAACGTTAAACCCTGTTAATCGCCCAGTTTTCTAACAAACTGTCTTTCTACCTGACTGCACCACGGGGCCACAGCCACGTCCCCGTGCTAAATTCCCTTAGCCCTGGGAGAAGCGCTTTGGGTTCTGGCTGTGGTGCTGCTCCTCCTCCTCATTTTAGAATCATAGGTTAGCAGCCCTCATGATTGGTTGCTTCTGGAAGTGGAATATGTGACTTACTAGAATAATTGCAAGGGCATTTGGGATGTTAGCACTGACTCTCCCTGTTATAATGCATGTTTCTTCCCTTGTTGCTGTGTTTGGTGCCAGCAGCTCTCTCTCACTTCTTCGCTGGACAGAGCAGTGTGGTGCCCTGAGATTCAAGCTCACCTCTAATAGGTGGAGTAAACTCTCTGCTGTTTTGATGTTATTAGGTGCAAACATTCTTTGGAACTGGAAATAGATACGGTTTTATGAGGTCATCATTACCTCTGTGATAAAATAGCCAGTATCCAAAGGTAAAGAAGGAAAGGTTTATGTAGCTCACGTTTGTAGAGGTTTTAGTCAACAGTCAGCTAGCTCCAACGCAGGGTGGCATGGCAGACGTCGCAGAAGAGAAGCAGCTCATGGTGGGCAGAAGGTAGCAAAGCAAGTGAGTGATGACTGAGGCTCTTCATATCCCTTTTATCTTATCCTGGCTGCTCAGAGTGGGCAGCACCCACACCCTTAATCTCCGTGCTTTGGAGTCTAGCACTGTACTGTAAATCAACTCTAGCATCACGTACTCAAGGTCAGCCACCTCTGCAAAAGCACCACCTGTGACCACAGGAGGCTTAGGGTGATGCTTAGACCTAAGCCATAACAGTAAATTATTAATTAACTGTGTGCTTGTTCTTGTTTTAGGGTGACACTGGTCTTATTTAACTTCTAGGGTTTGTAGGTACAAGTGAGGAAATCCACACCCAGACCAGTTGCAGTGCTTGGGCCTAGCTTTATAGGGTCAGCAAATTAACATCCTCGTGGTCTCAGAATCAAAGAGAGCGATTCCTTCCAGCGTTCATGATTGATGGTGTGGTAGCGCATGCCTGTGATCTCAGTGCATGGGAGACTGAGGTAGAAGAAAACCCTGGGTTCCAGTGCACCCTGGGTTACATAGGGAGTTCAAGGCCAGCCTGAATTGTATAATAAGCCTGTATCTCAAACAAACAAAAAAAAAGGGGCAGAAATAGAAAACAAACCTAACCAACAAACAACCAACTTTGAAAAAGAGAGGGGAAAAAAGTCATGAATGATTTACTTATTAAAAATTTAATTGGAAGACAATTGCTGTCATTTTGACTTGTCAATATCGTCACAAAGTTAATTGTTATATTTGGAAACAAGCGACAAAAGCTTGTTAAGTATATATAAGAGAGGGAAAATATTGAATCATAGGGATATAAATATTGTCTGAGATGTGCTGACTGACATCCTGTATGGTTCTTTGGGAACTCAAACTGCAGGCTGTAGCTTTCAACTATTTATAGATGGTAAAAATAAATTTTGAGGTTTCAGACTTCATTTGAAGTTAATTAAGATGGCATAAAATTATGCTGATGTCCTAAAATTCATATACTTGGTGGACAAATCATTAAGTGATTATTGTACTATGTCCAAAATTAATTCTGCTACAAATAATTTTGTAATTAAAATATTGCAAGACACTTGCTTTTTAAACTGTGATTGAGTTTAGTCAGTACCCTTTTACTTTCTCAAAATGTTTACTAAAAGCTGTCAAAGTGATGTATTTAATGGTCTTTTAAAAACACAGTCAGGGCTTGTCTGCCAGGCAGCACAAGGGTCTAGTCCATATTTATCTTGTGAAAGCAGTAAATATCCATTTCAAGAGATGAGAATGTGCATAAAAAGGTTGGGTTGTGTTTAATAATGCTTTTATTGTGCTCTCATTTTACATATGAGAGAGAGAGACATGGATGTACCCTAGGCTGGTTTCCTGCTAAATTCATGTATATTTTTATGTACAGATTTTCTGTCTTTTTCTTTTCTTTTTTTGTGGTACCAGGCATTGAACTCAGGACCTTGCACTTGCCAGGCAAGCGCTTATTCTACTGAGCTACCTCTCAGGCCCCAGATTTTCTTTTTAACACTGGATCATTTAAGAGCAAAATTTGGAAGGTGTGTTTCATCCACAGTTTTCCTAAAACAGAGTGACCTTTAAAGATTGCTCTTATAATGTGAGAATTAGCTAGTATCATTAAATGTATTAGAATGCTAGTATCATTACATGTATTGACCATATTCTTTTCTCCTTCATTATGGTTTCTTGAAACTGTGCGGCTTGGGCCTGATTGCCTTACTAAATGTATTCGTACCATTTTGCAGTTTGTAAGCTGCAATTTTCTAGACAGCTCCTCATCAGTAAATAATAATTAGTTTATCTATTCATACATGAAACACAGCCACTTTTTTCCTGGTTGCACACTGTTGATGGTCTAGAGAACAGTGTGATGAATGTCGGTGATCGGGGACGTTAATGAGAACGGTCTGATGTATCATTAAGTGTGATTTGTTTGCCTCTGCCCAACGCCCAGGCTCCATACCAAGGTAGAAACTCCTTTTGAGATCAGTCCTTACATTGATGGTTTTCAGACAATAGCAGGGTGTGGTTCTGGCCTCGGTAAAGGTTGACTTGTGCTTATGGATAGTCTGAGAAGACATGTTTGGTCCTGCTGCAGAAGCCTGAGTCTGGTCAGTGGCACTGCCCTGCTGTCCCTGTCTGTGGAGCTGTGGTTTCCCATGGTGTTGTCAGCTCTGTAGGAGGTGGCTGTGACACGCTCCTGTGGCATGACCTCGCTCTGTGAGCAGAGCCAGCCTCACTGGCCAGGGTTCGGGCTGCGTGATCCCTGCTGTCATGTTTTTCTTGGGCCCTGGAGGCGTCTTGCTTTTCTTGCCACGCAGCCACAAAGTTAACTGATTTCCTTCAGCCTTTTCATTTGTCTCAGGAGAGCCAGGCAGAGTTCTCGGTCCTCCACGTTTCCAGACAGACAGGGAAGCACACGTACATTTTTATAATCAGGGAAAAAAAGGTCAAAACGAAAACTGCTTTCCTTGAGAGGCTTGGAGGAGGCCTTGGAGTTAAACATTCCCCTGCACTGTGAAAGTGTGGCCTTGGCGTGGTGCCCGTAAAGTACACTTGTGTGCGGTGGCCTTCTTCACACATTCCTGGAACTGTTTTGTTGTTGTTGTTGTTTTAATGAAAACAATTTGCCTTGAGAGAATGTTCTGTTTTGTGTTGATAATTATAAATTTGTCTTTGTTGCCTTGACTAGAAATACTCCAAGAATCCACCCCCACCCCCACCCCCGCTGTAGCCGCTCTGCTGTTGGCACCCACTTGTCACTTGTCTGGGCCTCTTCTTCCTCTCCAGCCTGGATTTCCTCTCTGTTATTCACATTCTACTAGTTTAAGAAAAACTGTTGCTCACAGGGTAGACTACAAGTTCTTTCTCTAAGAAGTGGAGAGTACACGGAATATTTATTCTACACGCGCTGTCCTCCACCTCTTTCCCCTTTGCTTCCCTTCCCGTGTGTTCCATGTCATTCTCTTACCCTTGCACGGAGGCGGAGTTGGAGCTTGCCTCTTTGCCATGCATTCTGAGGATGGTCACAGGGCGACGTCTTGTTGACTTAATAGGACCCCTAAGTACTTGGTACACAGTCGTGTAAGTAGCCCTTTAGAAATCTGACTTCCAAAACTGAGTGGTTCCTTCGCAGTCCCGACGTACCTTAAGACTGCTAAGGCCTCCTCAGTGTTGTAGTGAATGTGTAATTCAGAGAAAGTAAATATTGATCCTATCAGTGGGGCTGCTACCGATGTCATCATAGTGAAGTTTGGATCTGTCCCCAGACAGCTGCCCGCTGCCAGCCCCAGCTGTAGAGGCATCTGTAATTCGCGCTTTTCTCGTTATCAGAAGTGATGGAGGGATCCCTTGCTGCTCCGTGCTTAACTGGTGAAGGGGCTGCGTCGCTGACCCTCTTTAAGACCTGCACACATCCCTTATGTAACTGCTAGGTGTGTGGAAGGTTGTCTTCTGCATTTTGTTTCTTTTAATATGGGATGAGACATTCTGAACACTTTGCATAGGGTTCCTAGTCTCATTATTTTACAGACAACAAAACTGGCTTTCAGAGAGGCTCATGGATTTGCTCCAGGACATCTAGCTTTTGGTAGACTTGAAATCTAGACCTAGGAGCATTTAATTTCATGGATTTTTTTTTTTTT
>NDGM011087550.1:0-12743 GCA_002564305.1 Octomys mimax
TAAGCATGACCTATGGACTAGTATGTGGTCTATTTTAGAAAATGTCCCATGTGCAGCTGAAAATAAATGTGTATTCAGCTGTGGTTGGGTGGAATACTCTGTATATGTTCACTAAGTCCATTTGTCCCAAGTTCTGGTTTAGTTCTGCTACTTCTTTACTAATTTTTATCTGTTTGCCTTATCTTTTATGGATTAGGGAATGTTAAAATGTGCTGCTAAAATTTTGGTATCAGATATTAGATTTTTCATGTCCATTCAGATTTGTCTTATATAGTTGGGTATTCCTGTGTTTGCTGCATACATATTTATGACTGTTATGGTTTCCCTTATATTTTTCCCCAAACCAGTGTATACTAGCCTTCTTTATTTAATTTGATCATTCTTGGTTTGAAGTTCAGACTGTCTGCAAGGAGGATCACTAACCCTGCTTTTTTTCTGTGGTGCTGAGGCATGTAGTATCATTTTTCATCCTTTGAGTTCCAGCTATGAATTTCTTTATGAGCTAAGTGTATTTCCTATATACAGCATATTGTTGGATTTTGCTTCCTAATCCACTCTTCCAATCTATTTCATTTAATTGGCCAATTGAGTCCATTTACATTAATGATTATAACTGAGATGTATTGCTTTATGTTTGACATGTTATTTACATGCTGTTGCATACATCTTTTTGTCCTGTGTTTGTTTGCCTTATATGGTGGGTTGTTTGCGCTCGCATTTGCACCATTTGTGGATTTGTGGTCATTTTGATCCCTCTATAGATTATCTTTTAGTAGTCTCTTTAGGGTTGGCTTTGTCATCATGAAATTCTTTAATTGTTCTTTGTCATGGAGATATTTCAGTTCTCCATCAATCTTCAAAGAGAGTTTTGTAGGGTACAGCAGTCTGGGCTAGAATTTGTTTTCTTGGAGGACTTGAAGGATTTTGTTCCATGCTCTTCTTGACTTGATGGTTTATGAAGAGAAATCTGACATTATCCTGATGGTTTTTCCTTTAAATATGATCTGTTTCTTTTCTCTAGTGGCTTTTAATATATTATTCTTGTGCTGAATTCCTAGGATCTTGATTATTATATGTTGGGCATGTTTTTAATTTGGTTCGTGTTATTTGGATTTCTATATGCTTTGCTTATAAGAATGTCATATTGTTTTCCCATATTTGATAAGTTTTCTGCTATTACTTCTCCCCATATTCTTTTTATATCATTTGTGTTGACTCCTTCTTTCTCATTGATGCCTATTAGTCTTACGTGGTTCATCTTTGCTTTGTCTTGCAGATGTTAAATTATTTTTTCCTGCATCTTAGTTGTTTTTAAGGAAACTTTTCTTACCTTTTCACTCGCTGAAGTCATGTCTTCAAGATCTGAAACTCTATCTTCACTTTCATTGGAATGGTTTTGCTAGGTTGTGATTGAGATTGTAATTTCCTGTATATCTCTTTGCATCTGCTTCATGCTTTCTATTTCTGTCCTATGTTGTTCATTCAAAGATTCCGTTATTTTCCATTCTCCTCTACGTTATCTGTGTCTTCTTTAGAAGCACTGAGTAATTCTTTCTATATAGCTACTATTTCTTTTTTTACCTCAGAAATTATTTCTGATCTGATTTCATCTGTACATTTCTGCAGTTGTTTCTTCTTTTCTTCAGACTCTATGATTTCAGAAATTTCAAGTGTGTGATTTCCAATTTCTTCTATGCTGTTGTCCCCTAATTGTTTCTGTGTGGGCTCAGGGTTGAGAATGCACTTTTCACCTTCTCTTTTTCATTTTGTATAGGACTGTCTTCTCACCTTTGGTGTACAGCTTTGATGCAGTTATTACCTTAGCAGGTACCAACATTATTACCCAAGTGAGATTGTGTTTAAGGCAGTTACAGTTTTTTATGTACAGAACTATAATCATCAACACTAACAATGGTTATTGAGATTTAGCAGTTGACAAAATTTTGCATTTTAAACTGTAAGAGCAAACATTATCACTATATAGCTAAGGAGATATGAAATTGAAATTTTGTAATTTATTTAGTTCCCTTAAGATCTATCTGATCATCTTCCTTTTTACCCTTGTCATCTCCCAGGCAGACTCATTCACCTCGGTTACCTGTTTCCACCTTTCTCAATCAAGAAAGAGAGAGGATGCTTTCATAGATCTCGGTCTAACAACATGTCTTGTCTTACCTGGTCTTGATCCACCAAGTTTGAACTTGTCTAGGTGGGCCTGGTTTGGGTCTGGCTGCTGTGCTTTGCTTCTTCGTGCTGCTGCCCATGGAAGTGAACCTACTGTGCCCCTCTGGCAAGGTGCTCTGCTCCTGAGTTAGTTGTGTGGGTCTCACCCCTTGTCTCTCTGAAGAGAATTCTGCTGCATGGTTCCACACCAGGCCCGTCTGATGGAGGAGTTTCTGGCAAGCATGCAGAAGGTCCCACTCACATGTAGGTCCTGGGTGCCAGCTGGCGTAGATTCCCATGGGCACAGAACGTCCCCCACACAAGCCATGCATAGTACTGGCTGGAGTCTGTGTCATATATTTGAATCCTTTTAAAATCATTTATTTGTTTCTTTATTTGCCTTAGGAAACATATTCATCTATGAGAGATCACTTTTGTATTGTATCTATCCTTCAATGGCATTATTTCAAGACTAAATTTGTTTTCTTCTGTGCAAATCAACCTGCTATTTTGGTAACTAATATACAAAAAAGGGGATCAATAAGATACACTCATGCAGAAAAAAAATTGATATTCTTTCTTCCACTGTATCTTCCAGTCTCTATTGTGTGTCAACCCTTGTTTCCTCTGCAAATTTAATCCCATAGCTCCTGTGATTCTTCTGGATTCACAAAAATATATCCTGTTTAGGTGATTTTGCTTCTCAACTTAGAATATTATGCTACTTAGCATCTAATATACCATTAATGCACTACAATAATTGAGGTCTTTAACACTGTGTTTTTAAAAATTGCTGCTGTGTTAGTATTTGTCTTAGTTATTTTTTTGCCTCTGGGACAATATAACTGTCATTCCAACCTAAATGGAAAGATTTATTTTGGCTTCTGGTCAGTCCATGATTGGCTGGCTTCAATGCACAAATGCCATGGTAGAAGGACATGCAAAGGAAAGTTCTTAAGCCCATGGCAGCCAGGAATCAGAGCGAGAAGGATGGCTTGGGACAAGAACATAGTTTCCAGGTCACACTCTCAGCAACCTGCCTATAAGCTGGTGTACCCTCCTAATGGTAAATTAAGCTATTGAACTCATTAATGCTGATTACTTACTTACTGGAGTAATGAGTATAGTGCACCCAAAGCCCAATCACCTTTCACACACACTAGACATTTGGGGAACATTGGAGATCTAAGTAACTGTATTCTCCTGCCCTTCTAATAATGGCCACCTTCACAGTAGCTTAAAACAACATACATTTATTATCTCATTGCTCTGCAGAATAGGAGTCAAAGTGTGGATGTCATTGAACTAAAATAAAAATTTAGTTGCAGACCTTGAATCATTATTTAAGGCTGCTGAGAAGCCCTAGTGTGGAGGACTCCCTTTTCTCATGCTCCTCTGGCTATTGAAGGTCAGTCAGATCTTTCTCCCAAATACTTATATTTTAAAGGGAATACCTCATGATTGTTAGCCACTGAAGAGAGGAGTGACCATATTACAGTTCAGGACACCTGAAAACGATTGGTTAAAGTCTGTGTCTCCCTGATATTGCCCTGACTTCTGTCCTTCCTGGGTGCTTACCACTTCTCTGGACTCTTTCCACTACTTACATCTTATCTTTCAAAGAAGGTTTTTAGCTTTTTTTATTTTAGTATTTTACTCACATTACCCATAACTTATTTCTGTTGCTTTCTACTAAACAATCCTAACTGATACCTAGTGTGAATGTTAAACAATAGTTAAAGGAGAAAGCCTTTGAATAGTAATTCTACATTGTTGGTTTCATAGTCCAGTGGTGTTTCTGTTTTTGGAACATATTGTATGCTAAGATTCCAGATCAATAACATCTTAGTAAACTATAATAGTTCATTTTGCCTCACTCAAGGAAGAATTCATTTTGTTTGGGAGAAGCCAATGAAAGAAGGATAACTAATAAAAATTCAGTTCTTCCTTACAGTGATTTAGGTTTTTGCTGAGTTTGAAATTTTTATGCCAATACTCCATGGATCACTGATTTAGACAAATTAAAGACATAAATCATATGAAAGCTGTAATTGCCAGAGAGGCTTGGTTTTCACTTTATATTTATAAAATCTATTTGTTTTGAACTATTTTATTGCTTCTACTTTACCTGCTTTTGTTGTTATGCTAAAACAGTTTATTCTTTGGAATAGCCACCTATCTACACTTTGCTCAGAAACTCTGTTAAGCTGTAGTTCCGGTATGCTGGAATTTACACTTTCCCTATAATAGTAACACTTTTAAAAGAGAAGCCAGTTTTCCCACTGCAGGATATTTTCAATCTGTGAAAATTTCTTCTGTAGAAGGGATAATAAGTAGCCAGTATTTTACAATATGGAATTATTCTTTGAAGGTATTTTTCATAAATAATTAATTATAAACAACTGTTACTATATTAATTTATTGGACACTTATTATATAGTAGGTAAGGACAATATTAAATTCAATTTTCACAGTAACTTTGTGGTTTAGGAAGTCATCATTCTCAGTTCATAGATAATAAAACTAAAGCTTAGAGAATGTGACATGCTTCTGATTCAGACAGAGGCAGAGCTAGGATTTGTAACTAAGTCTGAATGACTTAAAATTAATTGCTTCTAAACATCTAAAATTTTCAGTTTCACTCAACCTTTCATTCACTTCTTAATTAATTCCAACTGTGTTTGCATGCATTCGTGACACATCCATTGAAATGAAACCACATCTTTTTGTGAGTCATCATGGGGACTTAGAAACCTCAGTTGTGGCTAATTCTGAAAACCTGACCATCCATCTAATTTGAAAGTGACCCTTTCAACATTTACTGTGGGCACAATAGAGCCTTTGTAAAATCAGTAAATGCCAAGGCATGCTGGGTGACCCCTCTAAGAGCAAACCTCATGATAGTGGAATGCTACTGTGGGGTTGAATCTGTTGAGCAGAAAGAGGGCAATATCAAAATGCAGCACTTTCTTGACTGAATCATATTTGTGAGGGCACAAAAATATAGCTAAATAACAGAGTTTTATATCTGTGGTAACTCCCAGGATAATACAATCCTTCATTTCCTGACAATAAGTATAGGTTTACACATAATTCTTCTTAGTACTTTATAAGTATTTGTGTTAGTACTATGTCTACAAATTTGTACATTTGAGCATGGGAGTTTCTGAATGCAGAACACTTGAGATCTGATTTTGGCTCCTTCCCTTACTGGTTATTTGGCTATGCTACAATTAGTTTTACTGCTCTAAACACATGTTCATATTTATGACAATGATATAAAAAAGAAAGAAAAGGACATAATAACATAACCAACCTTGAAAGTTTTGGGGAAAATGCCCACAAAGCATTATTGTACATGTTTGATAAATGCTATATATTATTTTTACTTTGTACATAAATTAGAGGATGTATTTAAAATTTTACTGAAGTCCTATTACTTTGCTTCATGAAATTTTATATCATTTCTGAGCTATAGAGTCAGACAGACCCAGTAACATCCTAGTTTTGCAGTACCAGGGATCAAACTCAGGATCTTGCACTTGCCTGCAGGTGCTTATGCTACTGAGTTGTCTCCCTAGCCACTTTTGTACCATTTATAATGGGATTTTTGTACTGTTTTGTATTCTTTTTTTGTTTGTTTGTTTTGTTTTTGGCAGAACCAGAGATTGAACTCAGGCTTTGCACTTGTCAGGCAAGCGCATATTCTATTAAGCTATCTACCTGGCCCCAAATTTCTCTTTTATTTTGGTATTTTGTATCCTTTAAAAATAAAACTATCTTTCAAAATTGAAAAAAATAAATGAAATTTTTGAGAGAGCACTTGATTTTAAAAATTACTGTCAAAAATTACCATGTTTTACCATAAAAATAAAATATAAGCCTAGAAAAATAATTACTGTATACACTAACCTGTTGAACCAGTAATTAGGAACCTTTTTAAAGAGCTTTCAGTGATACAAACAGCTTTCTGCAACACAAGCTGTCACTATATTAGACTAATGTAGCAGTTGGCTTACACTGTTTTACAGTGACCTGAGACAATTCCCAGACTTCATTGTCTTGCATGAACTGTTTTATGTCTAGGCTCCTCTTCATATCTTTGTCACCAAAGAAGAGAAAATCTGTGAGCATGTCATCTCCCACATGCCATCTCTGAAGGAGCAGCCTGGGCCTTGACCGGCCTCATAGCAGCAGCAGATTGGAGCACTGAAGAATAAGGGATTTTTCCAGATTCTGATCTGTAGAAGGCAACACACATCTCCCTTTAATTTACATTTTTCTTGACAAATTAAGTCACATGGCCTAGCTTAATTTCAAAACA
The DNA here is from genome assembly GCA_002564305.1 of Octomys mimax. Taxonomy (NCBI): domain Eukaryota; kingdom Metazoa; phylum Chordata; class Mammalia; order Rodentia; family Octodontidae; genus Octomys; species Octomys mimax. The sequence goes on from NDGM011087550.1 coordinate 6,488, forward strand.
TTGAAAATTTATAATCATCCCAAAGGGAGGAGGAAAAAAAACATTTTGAAGAACAATATGTCTACCGTATTTAATAATAACAATTATCTATTGAGTAACATAGGCAAACAAAGCTTCATTGTTCATGTTTATATAGATATATATTTCATAACCACAAAATCCCTGAAAGATAGATGCTTTTGTTTCTTCTCTCTAAATGAGAAATCTTATACACAAAAAAGTTTCATTTATTCAAGTATAGTCTGTGCAGTAAACTTGGTAGTGAGTTGGACTTCTCACTGGATATAAAGTGGTAACCAGAAAAGCTGTGACCTTGACCTACAATAAATTTGAGATTAGCTGGGGAGATAATCTAAAAAGAATTACTTGATTCTACTTGTGATAAAACATCCCAAGAGGTAGAGAATGTCATGAAAATAAATGCAGAGTGGATCAAAGAAAATTTCTCTAAAAAATTGATCTTGATCATTCAGCAGCAATCTGACTGAAAAGCCAGGCAGCAGGACAAATGTTGGCATGAATTTTTTGTGCAAAGGATCTGTGAAGAAAAATCAAACAGTTCTGATTTCATAGCAGCACAGTCTGACTTATAGCAGCAAGTCAAGTTACATATTAAGGATGTAACTTCTCTTAATGGAAGCAAAAGAGCAGGTGTGTAGCCTCATGGCTAGGAGTACAGGCTTTGGAATTAATGTCTGAATTAGAATCTGCATTTTTCCCTTTTATCAGCATAAGATAAGCAGTGTTACTGCTTGTTGTTTTAGTTGTCTCAATTATAAAATGAGAACATAACTGTTACCTACCTTGGAATTTTATTGAATGCACTAATTTTTTGAAACTATACCAGGCATGATCTAGTACATAACAATCATCAAATTTTTACTTTCATGCTTAGTGTTAAATCACACGGATCTGGGAACAGTAGTTTACCTGTTGAGCAGCCAAGGGCCTCAGAGGTCAGTTAGGACACAGATCACCATCCCTAGGTACTGAAACATGCCCCAGTCCTAGTCTGTGGTCCATTAGAAAACAGACCATGTGGTAGGGGCTGAGCAGAAGGGGTCAAGAGAAAGCTTCATCTGTGCTCTTCATTTCTTTCTTCATCTCCTGATCTCTGTCTTCTGTTTAATCATCAGTTGTATTGCACACTCATAGGAGAAAAAAATCTCCTGTGAATTGTGCACTGGGGCATCTGATTATGTGTTACTTATGAGACTATAATCCCAAAGCTGTGCCTACTCCTTGTCTTGTGGAAAAATCTTTTGTGCAACCAGTTGCTGGTGCCAAAAAATGATAGAGATGGCTGAGTTAGGACATGGGGAAAAGCAACAGTATGATCAAGCCTTACATATGATTGTGACAGTGCAGGAAAGGGCTGAGAGCCTGGAAAACAGTGCTCCTGCCTCTTGGTGATCCAGGGACCAGGGAATAGGGAGAGGTCAGAAGGAGAAAGCAAGGAAATGGAGCGAGTCCAGTGGAGAAAAGTACTTGTGGTTAACAAGTCTAATGGGGCTGTGTATGAAATTCCTGATTAGGAGACTGTTGAAGAAAGGCACCTGTTGAGGGACGCAGATGCACCTATGAGCTGGAACAGGTGGCCTGAGTCTCTTACTTTCACCATCCTGCAAACTTTCATGAATGATTTGTGCTCAAGTCTAGCAGAAGAGAACAGCTTCCCTACGGGCCCTGCTTGGCAACCTTTAAATTTGCCCAAGGTTGGGGCTCAAACAATATATTTAGGATTTTTTCTTGGATAGAGTTTTCAATATTCAGTCACAGCTGTAATATTTTGGGGCTTATACTGACCAAAAGAAGTTTCTTAGATATAGCAATGAAACTGGTAGGGATGCTGTTTGCCAGTCTCACTTAAGGATGTGTGTGTGTTATTTTTATTTGTTGGTCTGTTTGTTTTTATAAACTTCTGCTTCATCTCAGTGTTATTGGACACTGACAGCTGGCTGGGTGGAGGTAATTGCTAGCAATCCCAGTAACTGTTTTCCCACTTCCTGAACTGAGGATTGAACCCAGAGCATCCAGTGTGCTGGCAAGCACCATACCACTGAGCTACGCCCACAGCCACGAACCCCTGAATAAGTCTGACTCAAGGTGAATCTTTTTGGTGTATCAACTCCCTAGTCCTCTGAGGGTCCAGGTCTACTTAAACATGTTTAAATAAGGATTCTCACAGGACAGTAAGACTAAGCTGAGATTAGATAGTAGCTCAAGATGAGACTGGAGGATGGAAAGGGATGAGGTCAATATGTATGAGAACTGCCAGGCTCATAGAGCTGAATCAGCAAAGAATCAACAACACAAACTAAGTGTAGTTGATTCCAAAACCACACTCAATGGATAGAGCCAGGACAAAATAATTTAAAGATTGTGGTGCTTGGGTATAATGTTTTGATCCTATATTTCCCCATATCTTATATATCCTGTTCACATGTTTGACTTTTAGATAATTAGGTCATGCATGATCTAATTTCATCAGTGGATTAATCCATTAGTAATTTTGATAGGATTACTGGGCAGTGAAAGAAATTTAGGAGGGGGTCTAGTTGAAAGGACTAAACCATGGGAATGTGGAATTGGGGAATGTATTGGCTATCTGGCCTCTTTTTTTACTGTTTCCCTTTCTGCTTCATGATTTCCATGATGTTAGTATCTTTGTTCTGCAAAGTTATTCTGCAAAGGGGACTCTGTCTCCCCATAGGTTGGCAGAAAATTAGCAAAGTAGTTGTGGACCTCTAACTTGAATGTCAAAATAAACTTTGAAAGTCAAAATAAACATTTCCTCCTTTAAACTATCAGGTATCAGGTATTTTTGCCCAACAAATGAAAGGTAACTAACACATCATGAATCTGTTTTGTTATTTTGGTTACATTCCTGGGGAAATTGATAATATTAATCATAGTTATCAGTAATGGTGGAAATTTGTGCTTTAGCCTCTGGATGAAAATTTGGCTCTTTTTGTCATAACAACGGAGAAAGAAACTCACAGATCTATTGAGTTGGTGGGTTATAACAAACTGGAGCCAGAAGTCTATTAGTGAATACAGCAGGCTCCCAGTGCAGATGTGTCAAATACCCTCTTCTAACATTTAGCTTTGCATGCAACACAATGAGATGAAAAGTAAATCTGAATCAATGATACATCTGCTCATAAACTTCCATTTGTTAAATCTGAAGTAAAATTCTGACAGTCATAAAGCAGGGTGAACAGTTATGTATTTGTATTAAAATATCATTGAGATAAGCAATAACCAGCTATCCAAGCAAAGGAACATCTGCGATATTATCATGCTATTTCTGGCAGAGTCATCGCATGCTGGGAAAAAACCCAGGGAAATATAGTTATCATTCATGATGCTCTTAATTGAGTTAAGAAAGGGATCTGATTTTTTATCTTCCCAGGACAGGGTCTAAAGTTGCGACAGGCACTATTGAAAAGTAAATTTGTAGCTGATTACTACAGTTTACTCCAATTCTGGCCTTGCAACCAATGTTAAAATAAAATAATTAAACTCCACCCTGATAATTGTTAGAATTAAATACAAAGGGCTGGCGAGATAGCTCAGTAGAATAAGTGCCTGCCTGGCAAGCACAAAGTCCAAAGTTCAATCTCCAATAGTGTGAAAACAAACAAACAAACAAAAACAACAACAACAACAACAAGCCAATGAGGGTGACAATGAAATATTAGTCCTGAGAGTCTTGTCATCTGTCTCTGTCATTTGCCTTTTTGAAAGAACCTTAATGTTTGACCTACAGATAGAAAGATAGAACATGGCACTTTACAGAGCAGTGTTTCAGAGATTCTTTCCTCAAGATAAAACTTACTCCATAATATAAAGTGCTTAATAATTTATTAAACACATATCTTGGGTATGGATAAATCCTTCAAAGGACAGTAATTATATTTTATAAAATAAATATACATCATTTCAATAACAAGACCTAGATTTATTCTACTGTTAATCTTTTGTTATATGAATAACAAAATGTACCCAGAGAAACAAACACATATCTAACTGCAGGCAAGATGCATAAGTTATTGAGAAGGTCTGCCGCATATGAATTAAATAATAGATTTTTAGCCTTTTTGATCTTTTTTTATTTTAAAGAGAAAAAAAATAAAATAATGTTAGAAAACTTTAAGACAAGATAGTATGAGGGGAACAATGATTAATACACAGTGTATTATTATCTTCAAAGGAGGTGATCAGATTACAAGACATATGCAAGAAAAGTTGATCAGACAATATAAGTGAAAAATTTTCTTTTTCAATGAACAGATATGTTAGTAGTATAACAATTTTAACTAGCACTTTATTTGATTGTTTTCTCTTTTCCCCTCTTATCCTTTTTCCATCCCAGTTTCTCTTTCATTTTGAAAAGCTTCTTCCCATTTCACGATATCTATTGTACATTTCGGATCTCATTCACTCTTTCAATTTCTTACACTAGGAAGGCAATATGGTGCTTATGCATGTGGGTCTGATTTATTTTACTAATGAATATGGTCACAATGGCATCCCTTTACCTATAAAACTCTCACGTTTATTTTTCTTTATAGTTGAGTAACACTCCATTTTGTAAAATATCAGATCTTTTTTTATCCATTTCTCAGTTGATGGACATTTGGGTTGTTTCCAAAATTTAGATATTACAACTTGTGCTGCTATAAACATGGGTTCACATTTATTGTGGTGGTTTGATGTTTTAACTCTTCTGATAAAAAAAAATACCCAAAAGTGGAATAGTTGGGTTGAATGGGGCTTCTAATGCTAGCATTTTGAGGAATGTCCAAACTGATTCCCACCCCGATTGCATGAGTCTGCATTCCCTATATTCAGTGGACAAGGTATCCCTAGAGTTCCTCCAGAATTTATGGGGTGATTTCTTGATGACAGTCATTTGTTCCAGATTGAAATGGAAGCTGTTTAGTGCTGTTTTACTTTGCTTCTAATGAATAACCAGTGGTGTTGAACATTTTTATGTGTTTATTTGATAATCTATTTTCTTCTTCCGAGAAGTGCATATTAATCTCAGATGCCCACTTTTGGACTGGTTTCTTTAATTGGGGGGATTCTAATTTTTTGAATTCTCTATATATTCTAGATAGAAATCCTTTGTCTGAGGGAAAATTGGCTAAATATTCTCCTACTCTGTGGGTTAACATTCACTTTGCTTGTGCTTTCTTTGATTTGCAACTGCTTTTTAATAAGATGGTATCCCAGTTATTGACTCTTTTAAGTATTTATTTCCAGTTTGGGTTTTCTTCATGAAGTCTCTGCCTACATCTACATCTTCAAAATTTCTACATAATTTCTCTTCCAGTAGATTAAGGGTTTCTGTTTCAGTATTTAAATCTTTGCACCACTTTGACTTTAGTGCATGTGATAGATGTCAGTCTAGTTTTAGTCTGTACCATCAACAGAATATTTCCAGCACCATTATTAAAGGGGCTATCATTCTTCCAGTGAACATGTTTGGTCCCTTTGTCAAAGATAAGGTGGCACAGTGTGTTTGTACTTGTGTCTTCATCTTCTGTTCTGTTCCAATGATCTTCAAGTCTGTGTTTTTTACAATTACCATGCTGATTTTATCAAAGTAGCTTTGTAGTATAATTTTAAATCATGGATAATCATGCTCTTTGCCTTGCTTTTGTTACTTGCCAGAAAAAAAAAATGACTTTTCTATTCTAGGTCTCTTTTGCATCCAAATGAATTTTGGGAGTGTTTTCTCTAGTTCTGTGAGGTTTGTTAATGGTATTTTGATTGAGTTTACATTAAACCCATATAACAATGTTGAAACTATGACCATTTTCACTATGTCGGATCTTCTTATCCATGAGCAAGGGATACCTTTCCATTTTCTGACATGCTTTTCTATCTCCATTTGCAGCGTAATGCAATTTTCAATGTATATATCTTTTACTTACTTTGTTAGATTAATTTCTAAGTTTTTTTGTTTTTTGTTTTTTTTTTTGGATGCTAGTGTAAAAGGTGTGGTGTTCCTAATTTCCCTGTCTGTGAATTTGTTGTGTGCCCACAGGAATGTAATTGATTATTAAGTGTTGAATTTGCATTCAACTATGCTATTGAATCAGTTATTAAATCTAGAAATCTTTTAGTGTAGTATTTGGGGCCTTATACAAAGTGTATGATAGGGAGGCCGGAGAGATGGCTCAGTGGAATAAGCACTTCCCTGGCAAGTGCAAGGGCTTGAGTTCAGTCCCCGATTCTGCCAAAA
>NDGM011087551.1:0-11218 GCA_002564305.1 Octomys mimax
CGGGAACCAGCAAACTTGAAGCAAAGTGAGAAACAGGCCTTGGTTTTTAGGCCTGGCTTTATCTTCTTTCCCCTCCCCTGCCTGAGTTTGTGGCTGTTTTTTAGGAAAACGAATGGAATAAGGGTAAGAACTGGTAGCTGCTTCCCACCCTAAATTACTTTATGTCTGTAATTAAGCTGGTACAAGGAACCCACGCGGCCAGCCGAACACATACTGGATATCAAAAGCTGACGGGTGCTTAACGAAAAGCTCTGTTTTGTGTATGTATTTTTATGTTAGGCAAACTCAAATAAAAGAGTGAATTTTGAAACTAGTTCTGTAGCAAAAAGAAGTGCATTCGGTAATAGTTTCACGGCAACTTTATGACAGAGATAGGAAAAATCTTTGCCCCCAGACAACTTGACAGTTCACTGCTTTGCATCCGCTTCTGGGCTCTTAGCTAGAAATTGTGCCCCTTTTAATGAAAGGAGTTCACAATTAGAAGGGAACGCATGGAGACTAAGGCTTTAGCTAGCCTGAGCATCTGGATTCTCACGGAGTTCAACTCTACAAGAGTTACAGTATTTGTGTCCTGCAGTACAGAGCTGATGGCATACAGCTGAGTTTTCTGGTAATCTGAAAATTTCATTCAGTTATGTCTATTTGATTTTAGGGACGGTTCAGACTCCTTTTGAACAAGAGCAGGTTGGTCATATTTCATTTACATATCCCAATAATACCAGATTTGATTATAAATACATATTTGCTTCAGCTCTGCACTATGAAACTGAAATAGTCTTTCAAAGTTTTGCAATTCATTTATGGGAGAAATTTTAGAAGGAATACATATCTTTGAAACTAGTTTTTTTTTTAAAGCTTCCCAAAGCCTAGTGGCTTTTATATGTCGGTTTCTTTAGTTTTTTTGAACTTAACTTGCATTTACTCAAAAGATGTTCCCCAAAGCGCTGAGCAAATAACTGTGTATAACAACTCTATGGGGATAGATACTGTAATATTGTGTGTGTTTTACAGATGATAAGACTGATGCACAGAGAAATAGTGATTTGCCTGAGGTCTCTCTCAGTAAAGGACTCAATTGAACGCTGGCAGTCTGTTTCTAATGCACTCCTAGCTATGGTATTGTCTGACCCTGTCTAATTGAAGCTTCTTTTAAATTTGTGTTTAAAGTTTCGAAAGATTTTTACTTACTGCCAGTGTTCTGAAATAATGGGGTGGCGGTGCTAAGGATGGAACAGGGGGCCTTGCCATACTTTCATCACTTAAAATCTATTTTTTAATGTAACATTTAATTCATTGGTTTGCAAGAAGTGAGCAGAAGGAAAATTGGACTAGCTTGTCTTTGGGGCCCATTCTAACTTGTATGTACATTAAGTTTATGGAAAGTATTGTGATTTGTTAGAGAAACATGCTTCATTACTTCCTTTGTAAAGAAGCAATGGCATTCACTTAGCTCACCATTAAAAACACTTTTAAGAATTGTTTAGCTTGAAAACTCCCATTTGTGAACAAATTTAATGAGCTGTGTGTCTCCAAAGCATAAATTGAATGCTTCCCGTTATTTATTAACTTATTTCGCAAAAACTTGTGGAAGATATAACTAAAATCATTCCAGTGGTTGGTAGTTAGTGTGACTGGATGCAGTCTTTTTTGTTGTTTGTTTTGGTACTGGTAATCGAACTGACAACCTTGTACCTGCCAGGCAGGTGCTGTGCCACTGAACTATATGTCCCCAGGCTTCTGGAGGTGTTTGTTTTTCTTTTTTTGAAGTTTTTCCATAACTTTCCACTGCGTCAGGTCCCTCAAGATGAGTCCTTTAAAGGCTAACTTTTGAAACAAGTGACTAGTTACTGTTAATTGTCTCAATATTGTCTGCCCTTCTAACTCAACTTTGTTTTCAAATCATATCATTCAAAAATTGTCACCCAGTATTTAGTAGGTTCTTAATAAATACTTGTTTTATGATAAACCTGCTACTGTAAATGGGTAGGTATGTATGCACATCTACCTGCTGTGCAATGATAGGCTGTAAAGTGTAAATATGAAGTGTAAAGGTTTATATAAGGAGTTTATATACTTGGGACATTGGCCAATAGAATTTTTAACAAGGATGCTTTTGCTGAAGTTTTAGGAGAAATTTGTTGCTGGCGAACCTGATTCTTCTGCCTTTGCACAGGCTCAGATGTGATTCTGTTTTCCTGTGTACGAGACCTGGCTTTTTCTGGCAAGTGGTTGACCACTGAGCTGCACCCTCAGACCAAGACAAACCAGTCTCGCTCTTTTCTGCTTTGATGCTGTTGCTAGAGTCAGAGACTCTGGCAATGGTAGGCAAGTGCTCTCCCACTGAGTTATTTTCCCAGCCACAGACTGCAGCCTATTTTCTTCGAGAGCTCCAATGAGGAGACTGAATATTTGCTGTTGCGTAGCTCCATATGGGAGAAACTTAGGATTGTTCTGGCCAGCATAGAGCAGTCTTGCCAGAAACCTGGTCATTCCTTGTAATGCTCATCAAGCTGAAGAAGCTGAGGTCCCTCGTGAGGGTGACTCTTAGCAGAGATGCTGGGCTTCCTGATACAGATCCTGAGTCTGCAAGCTTTGGGAGCTTGCCTAGGGTTCCAGGAGCTGTCACGGTGGCACAGCGTCTTAAGCCAGGTGTTCAACTCCAGAATCCGTGCTTTTTGGCAGCATTCCTCAAAATGCCATTCTTGCTAACTCCCTGTCAGCTGCACAGTGGTCTGTGAGGAGAGAGTTCCTGAGAAGGATCTGTGTGGTCTGGAGCAGCTCGCCTCTGGGGCACTCAGTTCTTGCTGAGCACTGTGTAAGCATTTAGCAGCGCTGGCCTGTGTGTACCTGGCCACCGCCCCCGCTTGCACCCCTCAGGCAGGTGCTCTTGCTCTCTCCATAGGTCTGTGAAGTAAAGTAGGACCCAGGTTTTAGCCCAGGCAGCTTAGAGGATGTTGAACAATGTGACTATCCTTAATTTTGACATAGTTTAGAGAGTGTGTAGGAGGTAGTTTGACTTCTACCTTAATGAGTAGAATTTTGTGCTATGGGCCTTAGATTTTATATACCTACAAATCATTTCCAGTTCTTAAAAAGTTCCCTGTAACTTTAATTCACCTATCTCCTCCTCCCAGTAAGTCAGGGGTCAGAAAAAAAGACCCCTGAATTAGAGGGTGAGGTATTTCCAGGAAAGGGATGTGGTTCCCTTATAGTCAGTATTGGGAACAAAGTTGCATCTGGATCTTCTCCCGAAGTCTGATTCTGTTTCCCTTCACAGTACAGCAGTACAGTTGGTGGCTGGGTTGTTTTACAAAGTTACTGCTCTTTGTACTCCACTGAAGAGAAGTGGGCCTGCTGGTCCAAACCACAGTTCTCACCAGAGAACAGGTTCCTCTGCTCCTCTCCGATATTCTGCCCTTTTTCATACGCCCTGGTGCTAGAAATGGAATATTAACAAAAATCAGTTTTGTTTGATGCCATGTGCTGTGTGTTGTCCACTCCTCCCCTCCTTCACCCCTGTTGTTGGCTAATTTCTCATACAGACTCCATTCTCCAATGTTCCCACCCACACGCTCGCACCATGTTTATTGAAGAGAGACCTAGCTGGAGAACTATCACTACTTTAGCCCCTGCCATAATCCTTAGAAATGGTGGTGTTGTCGTAAGGAGCCAAGCCAACAATCAAACCTCGCAGGTTCTGGGCCTCTGTGACTCCAGTGACCCACTCACTCCCAAAATCGTGTACCTTGTCTTATCTTCAGCTAGAATTGATCTATCAAGATCGCAGTCTCTGTTAGAACAGTTTTTCCCACAAGTTTGATGCCCTGGCTCTGTTTGTTGCACATAACCCTAATCTCTGTCACCTGCTTTATAGATCAAAAATGCTCCTTTTGCCATTTTAGAATTTTTAGCTCATTGTTTAGGACAGAGTTACTCGGCTTTTTTTCAATCTGCATTTCTTAATAACCCCCTCAACCCCTGCATCCCCAGCTTAACAGGTAGATTGGCCTTTCTCTGTGCTCTACAAAATGCCTTTCTAGCCATTCGAGATGAGCTGCAGTGAACCTAAGTGTTTTTGTCCCTATCCTTGTCACCCTCCTTTCCAGCGTTTTGCGCTTGTGTTTTGTGGCTTTCTTTTCTACTGGATCATTATTTCCTTGAAGGAGGCAGACGCTGGTCATGTACACTGTTTACCTGTCATTTGGCTTCATGCTTACAGTGGTGAGTGATTTTAAAAGACATATTTGGAGGTTGGTATATAGGTTCATAGACCTCCCAGGGAGCTATGTGTGTATGTGGTACAGTAAACTTATTAGAAGCATATAGGTACATTGTTTAAAGCCCTGACACAATAATCCATATCTTCCTCCAAAAATAGTATGATGACCAGAGTTCACTTTAAAATTTGGGGCCGGGGGAGGGGGGGCTGGTGAGATGGTTCAATCCCCCAGCACCATATGCCAGCCAGCCCCGCCCCCTGGTGGGCTGAGCTGGCCGCTCGCGCGCGCGCGCGCGCGCGCGCGCGCACACACACACAAATAAATAAATAAAAATAAATAAAATGAAAAAAAATTGGGGGCCGGGGGTGTAGCTCAATACATAGTACCTACCTGGCAAGCTCAAGGTCCTGAGTTCGATTTCTGATATGAAAGGAAGGGGAGAGAGAGAGTAAAATTTGGTTGTGCTCTCATTTTAGTTGTAACACTATGGGGTAACTAAAGAAAAAGACCAAGTACACTATATTGCCAAACTAGTATTTGCTAGGTTTGCTATATTAAATATATTTTATACTTAAAATATTTTTTGTTTACAGTAGACTTACTGGAACATAACCCCTCATAAATCAAGAAGTATCTGTAGTGATATTGAACCTGTATTTAACCTGAAATGATTATACACTTCAGGCTTGCTAAATTTAGAGCCATAAACTCTTTAACTCAACATAATCCAAAGAGTTAAGCATAGAATCTCCCTTAGACTGGTTTTGTTTTTGCATAGCACTGTTGGACGATATTTTGGGAATTGAGTTTTCCATTTATAATTCAGAGGGATGAAATTTGGTGAACAGTTATTGTGTTGATCATATGCAATTGCTGGTATTAGACTGTTGTTGCCATAGCACTGTCCTTTCTCCTGCTTTATCTTAAAGTCTTAACCCTTGGGGATTCTCAATAGTCAGCCCCTAATCCGAGTGCACAGAAGTTTGGACAAAGCTCACATTTGCTCTACAGACTATGGTGAGGGGTGGGTGGTATTAGATATGTATGCTTGAAACAACTGACTTGTACGTTTGTGGTTCAAGTTTTCTGAATTGAAGTGGAAAAGAAGAGTAGGCTCCCAATTTATGTTAGTTTTAATGTTTTATGAAAAGAGAATGTCCCCTATGCTTAGGAGGCAGTCTCAGGAGAAAATTGACTTAAATATACATGTGGATTTCAAATTGCTGAGTGATTTATCTAAATCAGCATTAAGATTTTACTATGCCTGGTTTACAGTCCCATAGTCCCTTTTTTTGCTTAAATTTTTTTTTCAATTAGTACAGGGTCTGCAGGGTCTCCCTACACAGATTGGACTCAGTGATCTTCCTGTTTTCAGCCTCCCAAGCACTGGGATTACAAGTGGTACCACCAAACCCAGTCTCTGTTGCCATGTCAGTGCACCCCCAGGGGCGGAGCTGGCATGGCACTTGGGAATCAAGCCCTGGTCCCTGGCACTCTGGGGATCAAACCCCATTCCCTGCGTCTGCCTAAATAGGCACTTCAGTTCGCTGAGCTATCTGGCAGGCCCTGCTTAAATAATGTTTTAAACCTTACCTCATAGTTTTCCTCTAATGGTTCACAAGTTCAGCCATTAGATACAAATTAAAGTTATGTTACCACCCAGTTCAGTTCTTGGCACACACCTTTTTTGAAATAAAATATCTCAAAGTGTTCCTAAAATTTTTTAGTGACTGGTTTAAGGTATTACGTGGAAATGTACTTTGTTATTGTTAATTTCATTGTAACTTGAACTGGATAAATATTGTGATTTTTAAAGTGTTTTGTACATTTATAGGATGGAAGATGCTGATAATTCTGAGAAGAGTATAAATGAAGAAAATGGAGAAGTATCAGAAGACCAATCTCAAAATAAACACAGTCGTCACAAAAAAAAGAAACATAAACACAGAAGTAAACACAAGAAACATAAACATTCCTCAGAAGAAGACAAGGATAAAAAACATAAGCATAAGCATAAACATAAGAAACACAAAAGAAAAGAAATTCTTGATGCCTCTGACAAAGAAGGCATGTCTCCAGCAAAAAGAACTAAACTTGATGATTTAGCTTTGCTGGAAGACTTGGAGAAGCAGAGGGCCTTGATTAAAGCCGAACTTGATAATGAGCTGATGGAAGGAAAGGTCCAGTCTGGGATGGGACTCATTTTACAGGGCTATGAGTCTGGCTCTGAGGAAGAAGGGGAGATTCATGAAAAGGCGAGAAACGGGAATAGGTCTAGTACCAGATCTTCAAGTGCAAAGGGGAAACTTGAAGTGATGGACAATAAAAATAGTACAAAAAAACGAAGTAAAAGCAGATCCAAAGAACGGACTAGACATAGGTCAGATAAAAAGAAAAGTAAGGGAGGCATTGAGATAGCTAAAGAGAAAACCACGAGGAGCAAGTCCAAGGAGAGAAGGAAGTCCCAGAGTCCCTCCAAGAGAAGCAAGTCTCAAGACCAAGCAAGAAAGTCAAAGTCCCCTACGCTTAGGAGGCGGTCTCAGGAGAAAATTGGCAAAGCCAGATCTCCCACTGATGAGAAGGTTAAAATTGAAGAGAAGAGTAGGATAAAAGATAGGAAAAAATCTCCAATTATAAACGAAAGTAGAAGTCGAGATAGAGGTAAAAAGTCCAGATCCCCAGTTGACCTACGAGGTAAATCCAAAGACAGAAGGTCACGGTCCAAAGAGAGAAAATCAAAAAGGTCTGAGGTTGATAAAGAGAAGAAGCCCATTAAGTCTCCCTCTAAGGATGCTTCCTCTGGGAAAGAAAACAGGTCACCCAGTAGGAGACCTGGTCGCAGTCCTAAGAGAAGAAGTCTGTCTCCAAAACTGCGTGAGAAGTCCAGGAGAAGTAGATCTCCGCTCTTGAATGATAGAAGATCTAAGCAGAGCAAATCACCTTCCCGAACTCTGTCTCCAGGTAGAAGAGCCAAGAGCCGATCTTTAGAAAGAAAACGTAGAGAACCAGAGAGGAGACGACTTTCGTCTCCAAGGTAACTTGTTTTCAAAATAGGAATACATTTTAACAGGAAAAATAGAACTTGAGAATAATTAAAAATGAGGTCATGAGTTTGATCATCTTAGATATCCAGTCCATTAGTTACATAAACATTTATGCTTATGAGTGTTTTACACATACTGAGCTTGATGACAGAATTATTTTTCCTTTTCCTTTCAAGTTTTTGGTTTCATCCACTGGGTCACTCCTTTAGGTGCAAGTGTTTAGCACTTTGATGACAGGACCATGCATGCAGTGCTGTCCCTCGGGCGTCCCCCAGCACTGGTGTGCACGGCTCTTGTTAACCCATGAGAGTCACAGTGCAGTCTCCAGAGGTGGTGAGAGCTGCACTTACTCCTGCCATTCAAGGGAGTGACATGATTTACCTGGGATCATAGGAGTACATTAGGGGGGAGGAGGGAAGCATAATGGTTTAGAGTCAGACCATGCTAAGCCATTTCAGAAATTGACGTAATAACACCTTCTGTGTATTGAGCAATTGTGTATCAGTTTGAAGACATTGTGAGCCTAATATTAGACTTAAATATTTGGAACAAAGTTTGTTTTTTCTAATTACAGAAGAGGTACATACTAATTACAAACAAATAGTGCAGAGATAAATTTTCTGCTCTATCCAAATTTAACAGCAAAGGGTATTTTATAGTTGTGCCTAATTATTTTTTTGAAACCGATGAAAATTAGATTGGTTCTAGATTTTCAGTGTTGTATGCAGAGATGTCCATTACTTATGTGTGTAGTTCCTCTGTAGACTAGAGGTAGGAGAAGTCTTACCAACTGCCATGGTATTTGTAATCACAATTGAGAAAATCAGGACCAAATTTCTCTCCAGGGAAGTTGGACCACCTTGTGCTTCTGTTAGCTTGGGGCTAGGATTTCTGTGGAACATCTACTAGGCAGGATGGCATGAGGTGCCATTTGGACACTCTTAAGTACTATAGATCACTATTGAAATTAAGTATTATTTTACTATGTTTACACATTTGAACCAGTCTTTGAAGAGTATCTGTACAAGTAGATTATATGTGAGTGCTGCAGATCTAGCTCAAAGCCTACCTTGCTTGTTTTAGTTGGATCCAAGGAAGATTCTTCTAGGTTCTGTGTACCATTTCCAAACATGCAACGCAGGTTGTATTTTTATCAATAGGGAAAATACAATTTTTACATTGTTATTTAACTTCAGGCAGAACTGTGTACTACTTACTTAGTACTATTTACTACTATTCAAGGTGTCCTAACTGTTAAGAAATGTTGAAACTTATTTTAAAAATTAAGTCGTAAAGACCTGTGTTTACAGTAATAGACATTATGTTAAGGCTTTTGTGACGCTGGAAAAGTTGATTTTGAATAGGAGGCTGAGCTGTTTTCCCCCCAGTTTGGAGGTTAATGATTTTTATAAGATACTTGCTATTATACTTAATTTACATTAAAAATTAAATTCTTCACTGCAGAAATGTCAAGCTGCAGAAAAAGCGAGGACATAGGCAATTACTCATTTGACCACTTTGGCTGGAGTTGTTAATCTGTATTAACTTTAACAAGACTGTTTAATAATTCTTCACACTGTGAAGCTATAGGAAATAGACTGATCGTATGCCTGGTCACCTGAGTTTTAAACTTGATGTGAAATACCTTAATCAGCCTTTATTGTCATTGTTAGTACATCTTTTCTTGGAATTTTCTTTACCTGTAGAAAAATGATGATTGCCTGTGATTTTTTTTTTTTTTTCTTTTTTTTAACTTGCATTGGCTTTGCTAGAACACGCCCTCGAGATGACCTCCTCAGCAGGCGGGAACGGTCCAAGGATGCCAGCCCCCTCAACCGGTGGTCTCCAACGCGGAGAAGAAGTCGCTCTCCCATCAGAAGGCGGTCTCGCTCCCCACTCAGGCGCAGCAGGTCTCCCCGACGGAGAAGCAGGTCTCCCCGGAGAAGGTAGACGCCAGTTCCGTGTGTCCCCTGAGGATTCATTGACTTCTGGGTGTTCTTGAGGCTCCTATTTAGCTATGACCCCGTTTCCTCTTGGCAGGATGTGATGTTTGCACGTGTTCTTCAGCATAACCCCTTCAAATTTGCACAGTATTTCTTCATTAAAAACTCAGACTTTTAAAAGTAGAGCTTTCTTCTTTATAGAAATGAATGATTTTTTTTTTTTGGTCTGTACTAATGAGGTCATAGGTAGCAGATATATGCCCTAGTTTCTTCTCGTTTCATAATCGAGTCTTCTGGGAGAATCTGGCATAAACCTGTTTATCTGGAGCCCATGTAGTTCTTTGGTCAGTCTTAAAGGTGATCCCCCTCCCGCCATTTCTCTGCTGCCTGTTTATTCTGTTGGTGTGTGCCTCCGGAGTGAGCTGGGCTATGACCGTGTATGCGTGTGTGTGTGTGTGTGTGTGTGTGTGTGTGTGTGTAGTTCACATCATGGGTGAGGAGTTGCCTCCTGCCTGCCCTGGCCCGAAGCTGCTGGTCCACTTAGCCTCCTATTGCTTCACCTGCTGGCCCATTGCTGTCACTCCATGATCCCATTTTCTGTGCCCAGTATTGTTTGATGCTGTACTGCTTTGTTTTGGTAACTCATCTTCAGTAGCTTCCTAAGAAAATCACATGGAAAGGATGTTTTTTGGAATCTTCTACTTGTTAAAAATGCCTTCTATTTGCTGATTTAGTAAGATACAGCATTCTAGGTAAAATCACCCTTTTTTGAAAAATTTTAAGTTGATCCGTTGATTTTGAATTTTTAGTATTGAGTTTTCCCGTTGTGATTCCTGGGCATATTTAAAAGACTTGCTCTTTTTCCTTTCATCCTCTTGTTTGATAATAGTAAGTGTCCTTTACTTGGAACCTTCATTAATGTGCCTTGGCGTCCCCCCCACTCCCACCCCCCAATCCTCCCATGATTATTTTGCTGGTTTAAGCTGTTTACAGGAGTGGCGAGGTTTTCTGTTCTGGGAAGTTGGGTCTCTTGCTGCTTTTGTATTCTCTCCTATCTTTTCAAATTGAACTTTAGCCTTGTTCTGCTTATTTTTTTCTCATTCATATTTTCTGTTTGTTATTTTGTTTTACTTTTAGATTTTCTTGTTTTACCTTACCTTTGTATTGTTTTTTTTTTGATACTGTTTTTTGTATTTTTTATAAAGATAAAAAAATAGTAAAAATGATACAGATTTCAAATCAAGATGGTAGGAAATTAACAATGGTTATTATATTGTAGTGTACAAATTTCTATTAGTTCATTGAGAGGAACAATGTTTATATTGTTTGATCAGTCTTACATGCCTATTATCTGGTAATCTTAGCTATTGATATTTTTAAAAAATTCTCATTTTTATATTTCGGTGAATACTGAGTTTTATCTTGCTAAGCTTTTGTTTTTCACAGTTTTCTTCTCTACTTTGTTTCTTTCTAGGGTCTTTTCGCCACTTGGTGACCTTTTCCTTTGAAGACCTTGACCTCAGACCCATGGGTCCTTCATTGTTCCCTGCTCTGAGGTCATAGGCACTGAGAAAGGGAAATGGCAGTGTTTTTCCCTTCTGGCCACATAGGCTGTGTCTTAAGCTGTGTCCCCCCCGGGCTCTCACTTCAGGCTAGTTAGGGGACAAGTCAGTGGCTTTCAGTCCCTTATTTCCAGCTTTGACCTCATGCTCCATCCTCAGGGTCAGTAGTGGCAAACCTGTAGCATGGGCAGCAGGGACTGTGTGTGTCCTTGGAACAGAAGATTCACCATCCTGCTTTAGGGGATATAGTTTCTCTCCTTTCTAGGCTTTCTGGGGCCTCAGGACAGGCATTAACTTAGACCTTTGTTCCTTTTGTGTTAATACTTAGCTCAGTTTTGATCTATTACTGCTCTTCCATCCACTGTACACGTTTAAAGATTTTTGGCCTGGAATTTGTTTTCATAGAGGACTTGAAGTACTCTGCTCCATGCTCTTCTTGACTTCATGGT